>JAMPIV010023159.1:115000-163266 GCA_024509875.1 Oreohelix idahoensis | reverse complement strand
TGGCTCTGAAAAACTCGCACAATTGACTGTACACAACTTCTCAACTGTCCGATGAAAGCAACAAATGGAAAAAAACCTGCAGAAAGATAACTAAACAACAGGCTCCCGTAAGACGGACAAGGAACAAGCGTGAAGACATAATAGATATGCAGAGCGCCAGAGAAATGTTACAGAGCGCCCAGGCAATGTTACAGGACATGAAAACCATCAAACACGAGATAGAAGTTGACATCGCCAAACTCGCAGAGCTAAAGGCAGAGAACGAACAAATACTCAAAAGAATTGAAACAGAGAGAAGGATCGTTGAGGATATCCTTACAAAAACTAGAGAACAAAACAAAGAAACGAAAGACAAAATGAGAATCGAAATCGTCATGAGTGGCTTACCCAGGATTTGAACACTGGACCTTCCGTGCGACAACCCCGCCTAGCCATGCAAGCGAATCACACTATCCGCTCTGCCATCTACGCATCATCAAAAATGATGTTTCAATGGCAGGTCAATAGTGCGAACCACAATACACGACACCAGAAGTCCTCCATGGGCAGTTCAGCCTATTAATGACGCAATCACTTCTGTTGTATTTCTATCAAGCAGTATAGGCCGAATCCAACAAGACCCTTAGGACCATAATACTGTGTCCAGTAAATGATAGTAGACTAGAACAGTGAGAACAGGATAGTGGGTAGGTTTGGTATTGTACAAACATTTATTACAAATAACCAGACAACAGAAAAACAACAGACATGAGTGGCTTACCCAGGATTTGAACACTGGACCTTCCGTGCGACAACCCCGCCTAGCCATGCAAGCGAATCACACTATCCGCTCTGCCATCTACGCATCATCAAAAAATGATGTTTCAATGGCAGGTCAATAGTGCGAACCACAATACACGACACCAGAAGTCCTCCATGGGCAGTTCAGCCTATTAATGACGCAATCACTTCTGTTGTATTTCTATCAAGCAGTATAGGCCGAATCCAACAAGACCCTTAGGACCTTAATACTGTGTCCAGTAAATGATAGTAGACTAGAACAGTGAGAACAGGATAGTGGGTAGGTTTGGTATTGTACAAACATTTATTACAAATAAGGGAGGGAAACCTGAGGCCTGTAAACAGTAAATTAATATGAAATTAATATGAAACAAATATAAAGGTATGTTATCAGGCACTCGCAGGAAATAAAGAAGTAGAACACCAGACAACAGAAAAACAACAGACATGAGTGGCTTACCCAGGATTTGAACACTGGACCTTCCGTGCGACAACCCCGCCTAGCCATGCAAGCGAATCACACTATCCGCTCTGCCATCTACGCATCATCAAAAAATGATGTTTCAATGGCAGGTCAATAGTGCGAACCACAATACACGACACCAGAAGTCCTCCATGGGCAGTTCAGCCTATTAATGACGCAATCACTTCTGTTGTATTTCTATCAAGCAGTATAGGCCGAATCCAACAAGACCCTTAGGACCTTAATACTGTGTCCAGTAAATGATAGTAGACTAGAACAGTGAGAACAGGATAGTGGGTAGGTTTGGTATTGTACAAACATTTATTACAAATAAGGGAGGGAAACCTGAGGCCTGTAAACAGTAAATTAATATGAAATTAATATGAAACAAATATAAAGGTATGTTATCAGGCACTCGCAGGAAATAAAGAAGTAGAACACCAGACAACAGAAAAACAACAGACATGAGTGGCTTACCCAGGATTTGAACACTGGACCTTCCGTGCGACAACCCCGCCTAGCCATGCAAGCGAATCACACTATCCGCTCTGCCATCTACGCATCATCAAAAAATGATGTTTCAATGGCAGGTCAATAGTGCGAACCACAATACACGACACCAGAAGTCCTCCATGGGCAGTTCAGCCTATTAATGACGCAATCACTTCTGTTGTATTTCTATCAAGCAGTATAGGCCGAATCCAACAAGACCCTTAGGACCTTAATACTGTGTCCAGTAAATGATAGTAGACTAGAACAGTGAGAACAGGATAGTGGGTAGGTTTGGTATTGTACAAACATTTATTACAAATAAGGGAGGGAAACCTGAGGCCTGTAAACAGTAAATTAATATGAAATTAATATGAAACAAATATAAAGGTATGTTATCAGGCACTCGCAGGAAATAAAGAAGTAGAACACCAGACAACAGAAAAACAACAGACATGAGTGGCTTACCCAGGATTTGAACACTGGACCTTCCGTGCGACAACCCCGCCTAGCCATGCAAGCGAATCACACTATCCGCTCTGCCATCTACGCATCATCAAAAAATGATGTTTCAATGGCAGGTCAATAGTGCGAACCACAATACACGACACCAGAAGTCCTCCATGGGCAGTTCAGCCTATTAATGACGCAATCACTTCTGTTGTATTTCTATCAAGCAGTATAGGCCGAATCCAACAAGACCCTTAGGACCTTAATACTGTGTCCAGTAAATGATAGTAGACTAGAACAGTGAGAACAGGATAGTGGGTAGGTTTGGTATTGTACAAACATTTATTACAAATAAGGGAGGGAAACCTGAGGCCTGTAAACAGTAAATTAATATGAAATTAATATGAAACAAATATAAAGGTATGTTATCAGGCACTCGCAGGAAATAAAGAAGTAGAACACCAGACAACAGAAAAACAACAGACATGAGTGGCTTACCCAGGATTTGAACACTGGACCTTCCGTGCGACAACCCCGCCTAGCCATGCAAGCGAATCACACTATCCGCTCTGCCATCTACGCATCATCAAAAAATGATGTTTCAATGGCAGGTCAATAGTGCGAACCACAATACACGACACCAGAAGTCCTCCATGGGCAGTTCAGCCTATTAATGACGCAATCACTTCTGTTGTATTTCTATCAAGCAGTATAGGCCGAATCCAACAAGACCCTTAGGACCTTAATACTGTGTCCAGTAAATGATAGTAGACTAGAACAGTGAGAACAGGATAGTGGGTAGGTTTGGTATTGTACAAACATTTATTACAAATAAGGGAGGGAAACCTGAGGCCTGTAAACAGTAAATTAATATGAAATAATATGAAACAAATATAAAGGTATGTTATCAGGCACTCGCAGGAAATAAAGAAGTAGAACACCAGACAACAGAAAAACAACAGACATGAGTGGCTTACCCAGGATTTGAACACTGGACCTTCCGTGCGACAACCCCGCCTAGCCATGCAAGCGAATCACACTATCCGCTCTGCCATCTACGCATCATCAAAAATGATGTTTCAATGGCAGGTCAATAGTGCGAACCACAATACACGACACCAGAAGTCCTCCATGGGCAGTTCAGCCTATTAATGACGCAATCACTTCTGTTGTATTTCTATCAAGCAGTATAGGCCGAATCCAACAAGACCCTTAGGACCTTAATACTGTGTCCAGTAAATGATAGTAGACTAGAACAGTGAGAACAGGATAGTGGGTAGGTTTGGTATTGTACAAACATTTATTACAAATAAGGGAGGGAAACCTGAGGCCTGTAAACAGTAAATTAATATGAAATTAATATGAAACAAATATAAAGGTATGTTATCAGGCACTCGCAGGAAATAAAGAAGTAGAACACCAGACAACAGAAAAACAACAGACATGAGTGGCTTACCCAGGATTTGAACACTGGACCTTCCGTGCGACAACCCCGCCTAGCCATGCAAGCGAATCACACTATCCGCTCTGCCATCTACGCATCATCAAAAAATGATGTTTCAATGGCAGGTCAATAGTGCGAACCACAATACACGACACCAGAAGTCCTCCATGGGCAGTTCAGCCTATTAATGACGCAATCACTTCTGTTGTATTTCTATCAAGCAGTATAGGCCCAATCCAACAAGACCCTTAGGACCTTAATACTGTGTCCAGTAAATGATAGTAGACTAGAACAGTGAGAACAGGATAGTGGGTAGGTTTGGTATTGTACAAACATTTATTACAAATAAGGGAGGGAAACCTGAGGCCTGTAAACAGTAAATTAATATGAAATTAATATGAAACAAATATAAAGGTATGTTATCAGGCACTCGCAGGAAATAAAGAAGTAGAACACCAGACAACAGAAAAACAACAGACATGAGTGGCTTACCCAGGATTTGAACACTGGACCTTCCGTGCGACAACCCCGCCTAGCCATGCAAGCGAATCACACTATCCGCTCTGCCATCTACGCATCATCAAAAAATGATGTTTCAATGGCAGGTCAATAGTGCGAACCACAATACACGACACCAGAAGTCCTCCATGGGCAGTTCAGCCTATTAATGACGCAATCACTTCTGTTGTATTTCTATCAAGCAGTATAGGCCGAATCCAACAAGACCCTTAGGACCTTAATACTGTGTCCAGTAAATGATAGTAGACTAGAACAGTGAGAACAGGATAGTGGGTAGGTTTGGTATTGTACAAACATTTATTACAAATAAGGGAGGGAAACCTGAGGCCTGTAAACAGTAAATTAATATGAAACAAATAAACAAATATAAAGGTATGTTATCAGGCACTCGCAGGAAATAAAGAAGTAGAACACCAGACAACAGAAAAACAACAGACATGAGTGGCTTACCCAGGATTTGAACACTGGACCTCCGTGCGACAACCCCGCCTAGCCATGCAAGCGAATCACACTATCCGCTCTGCCATCTACGCATCATCAAAAAATGATGTTTCAATGGCAGGTCAACAGTGCGAACCACAATACACGACACCAGAAGTCCTCCATGGGCAGTTCAGCCTATTAATGACGCAATCACTTCTGTTGTATTTCTATCAAGCAGTATAGGCCGAATCCAACAAGACCCTTAGGACCTTAATACTTTGTCCAGTAAATGATAGTAGACTAGAACAGTGAGAACAGGATAGTGGGTAGGTTTGGTATTGTACAAACATTTATTACAAATAAGGGAGGGAAACCTGAGGCCTGTAAACAGTAAATTAATATGAAATTAATATGAAACAAATATAAAGGTATGTTATCAGGCACTCGCAGGAAATAAAGAAGTAGAACACCAGACAACAGAAAAACAACAGACATGAGTGGCTTACCCAGGATTTGAACACTGGACCTTCCGTGCGACAACCCCGCCTAGCCATGCAAGCGAATCACACTATCCGCTCTGCCATCTACGCATCATCAAAAATGATGTTTCAATGGCAGGTCAATAGTGCGAACCACAATACACGACACCAGAAGTCCTCCATGGGCAGTTCAGCCTATTAATGACGCAATCACTTCTGTTGTATTTCTATCAAGCAGTATAGGCCGAATCCAACAAGACCCTTAGGACCTTAATACTGTGTCCAGTAAATGATAGTAGACTAGAACAGTGAGAACGGATAGTGGGTAGGTTTGGTATTGTACAAACATTTATTACAAATAAGGGAGGGAAACCTGAGGCCTGTAAACAGTAAATTAATATGAAACAAATATAAAGGTATGTTATCAGGCACTCGCAGGAAAATAAAGAGTAAACACAAAAAAGACAAAAAAAAAATAAAAAACATGAGTGCCCCCCCCACCCAGATTTGAACACTGGACCTTCCGTGCGGACACGATAACCTCACCCCCGCCTAGCCATGAGCCAAGCGGAATCACCACTATCCGCCCTGCCATGGTACGCATCATCAACATAAAAATGAATGTTTCAATGGCAGGTTCGCAATTAGTAGCCAAGAAACCACAATACACGACACCATAAGTCCACCATGTGAGCATTCAGCCTATTAATGAGCGCAATCAAACTTCTTCTGTTGTAGTTTTACTATCAATCAGATATAGGCCGAATCCAACAAGTCACCCTTAGGACCTAAATACTGTGTCCCAGTAAATGATAAGTAGACTATAGAACAGTGAGAACAGGATAGTGGGTAGGTTTGGTATTGTACAAACATTTATTACAAATAAGGGAGGGAAACCCGAGTGCCTGTAAACAGTAAAATATTATTATAGTAAAACAAATATAAAGGTATGTTATCAGGCACTCGCAGGAAATAAAGAAGTAGAACACCAGACAACAGAAAAACAACAGACATGAGTGGCTTACCCAGGATTTGAACACTGGACCTTCCGCGTGCGACAAACCTCCGCCTAGCCATGCAAGGCAAATCACAACCTATCTCGCTCTGCCATACCTAACGTGAGTGGCTCATACCATTGATGTTTACAACCACCTGGAACCTTGCGTCGTGCGATGAGCGAACCACATAGCACGACCAAACCAGAAGTCACTCCATGGCCCTGCAATCTCAGCCAATTCATGACGAAAGATAGTTTCAGATGGTGCAGGGTTCGTGATAGTGCGAACCACAATCATGCATGGACTATGCGGGTATCGCACATGTGACAGTTCCGGCCTATTCCAAATCCTGGGTACGCAACTCACTTCTGTTGTATTTAATCTATCAAGACATAGGTATTCTAGCTTCGATTATTATCCAACTAGTGCCTCATAAGATAACCTTTATATCTGTTATTCCAGTAATTAATTTCATAGTAGACTAGAACAGAGAGAACTGGAATAGTGGGTAGGTTTGGGTATTGTATAAACATTTATTACACATAAGGGAGGGAAACCCCGTGGCCTGTAAAACAGTTAACACCCTAATATGAAAACAAATATAACCGTATTTGTGTAACTCAGGCACTAGCAGGAAATGGAACACATTGAGCACGGCGCAGACACCAAAAAACAGACAAGCTAACGAGGATGTATCAAGACAGTCATGCTAGTGGTCGCTTATTATATGACAAGTCCTTTTCAGGCGACAACAGTCGACTAGCACCGGAGAACCTAACACACAATATACGCCAATTATAACCAACTTCTCAGGTGGAAACAGTGGTTATGTATAACAAGCAATTTAGAAAGAACAAAAGACGAACTGATCGAACATAAAAGCTTAATGAATTCCCCCTGGCAGAACTCTCGTCCTCTAATACAGCAATGGAGTGCCCGCATGTTTTAGCTTTGCAATACCTGGGTAACTACACAAGGCCTGTAAACGTGCCTTTTCTAGTTGACGAGTTCACTTTGGAGACAAATCCTTCGAACTACGAACATATTTCTCAGATAAGTTTATATTTTATTTCATTTCCATCATTCAATGTTAGATTATTCGGGTTTCCAGTTTTAATTTTAAAAAATAAATAGAAATTAAATAGCGCCACCTGTGGCAATAGCTCGAGTGAGATCATATCAGCCATCTTGACATGTCATTATTCAGTGGAAATTAAATTTATATTTCTTGTTGTTAGTATTAGAAGTAGGGCCTATTGTTGATAGTTAAGGTTAAGTATTAGTGGGACGATTTAATATAAGAATCGTACGTGGGGAAATGAATGGTGATATATTATATACAAGAATAAGCCAAAAGCCAAAGATTACAAATTAATATTAAGTCCAACTGATGCAATAATATAATTCAAAGACAAGGCAAAATAGTAGCATACTAAGTAAAGACAGGAGAAAAAATAACCAATTAGGCAGTATTCACCAGAAAAACAGTCCTGGGAAGGAGAAAAGCGTTGACCAAAACTCCTGAAAAAGACCAAAACTTTTCAAATCCTGACAGTAAGAGGACAGATCCATCGAACCCTGGAAAGCCCAAGAAACAGAAAACAAGTAATAGGAACACGATAGAAACAATAATGGAAAAATCAGGAAGGAGGGTGCGTGGAAGGAAAAAACAACAAAAAGCAGAATTAATGAAAGGGTTTAAGCTCAGGAAACAGGGGAAACAAAAAAACAGTGCTAACACAAAAGTAAAATGACCAAGTCCGAAAGGTGAACAACTCAGGGAAAACACAACAAAAAAGATGTTTACGCTATTGTGAAAACAGCACGGTATAAAATGAAGGAACACTCCAGCCGAAAGGGATTGAACCCCCCAAAAAAGTCAAAAAAACACCATAAGAGCTGGAACAGAAGCACCACACTATTCCGATCCCTCACCGATACGGACAAAATCATGGGAGTTGATCTCTGGAAAAAGATCATTGACAAAAAAGGCTTGTCCAGAAATACAAAAAAACACAAGATTTGTGGAATAATACAAACACTGAATGTAAGACATTAAGAGAAACAAAGAAAAATTTACCTTTTACAAGAACTTCATGACGCAACAATAAATTATCCATACTGTGCCCAGATATTCATCCAAATAGGAAATAGATCATTACAAAGAGAAACTAGAAGAATAGTGTTGTTTTAAGAGGGTGTCAACGCAGCCCTTTGCAGATGTACCGGACGTATCTTAAAGAACCTGGCCAAATACAGAACCCTAGATGTTTTTTTTTAAGTTGCACGTAGAACGAATAAAAGTGAAATAGGGAGTTTTTCGTAACCCCAGTGATAGTGATTACAAAACAGAAGGTAGGGAGACCCCTCAAGACGTTTGGTACATTTTGGGGAAATTACACACAAAAAAACACAGGAAGTCTTGACACACCCCCAGTGTTATGCAGTGCCTCCAAAGTGCATGAAGTTTGGTCCATGGTTCTCCACTAAGCATTATGCAGGGGGAAAGGCCTAGTATAGTATCGTAGGTTTTGGGTATCGTCTAGAGCGCCAGATTCCAGGGCTGCCCAGTATATCAGCAGACCAAAAAAGCATTGAGGGTAGCTATAACAACCCAAACCCCTTTCACAACGGTCATTAAAGAATTAAAAGAAAATGATACTTATACGAACAATAAAGTTATAACAGAAATTAAGAGTGTGCAAGAAGATGTCAAAATGCTTAAGTCACAGATGGCAAAAAAAAAGTAAGAACAAGTTAGAAAGTAATAAAAGAGTACCAAAAAACCAATCAGATGATTCAACTACATCCTCGGATGACACAAGTGCACTGAAAAGTACAGAGGCATTGCTTCAAGAAGTGAAAGCCATACAGCACCAAATTTCCCAGGATATAGCTAAACTGACTGTACTAAAAGAAGAAAATGAAATGATACTAGTCAAACTGTCTGAACAAAAAGAAGAAAGTGAAATAATACTAAAAAGAATGGAAAGTGAAAAACAGGAGATTAACATAGGGAGAGAAGGGAATGTAGCATTGGATGAAAATAGGAAAGTGGTCAAAAAGAACAAAAGCAACCTAGAAGAAACTATCATAGAAACTATCAAAAAAACGATTTGAGGGACTGTTACCACACTTAGCGGAAGAAGTTAGGGAAATAATGACAAGTTTAAATAAGGATTTTCTTGAGAACTTGATGGATAGTGGGTCCACAAGTACAGGAAATAAAGAATAAGAGCAAAATTGATAGTTAACCAAAATAAAAGGTATACTAGATGATGATAAAATTCAATTTAGACAGATTTAGAATTATCCAGTGGAATTGTAGGGGTATTTAAAAAAATTTTGCACCCCTACTATCAGAAACTGGAGGAAATACTGATATATATGCTCTTCAAGAGACCCATTTAAACCCAAATAATAGATATATACTGAAGCACATTAAAAACGCACCACCTGTATAATCCAGGAACAGAGTGTGAAATGTAAATATAAGTGTGTACAAGTTTACATATTTGGAATCTTTATTCATTTTCCTATGAATCCATGCTGGTCAGTAATTTGTACATTTGATTGTTATGAAATTCATTGCATTCTGTGCAGGCAAGGGAGAAAACCAAAAAATACAAAAAAATGCACGTGCGTTATCCTGCTGGAGAAGCTGCAAGTCTGGATAAATTGTGAACGCAGGAGCAACCAGTGCATCCAGAACCTCATCTCGATATGTCACAGCATTAACATTTCCACGGAAGACGTGAAGAGGCAAGCGATGGTGAAAACTGAATCCTCCCCAAATGTGAATACTGCCACCTCGAAATCGGTTGACACAGCAATCTGCAAAGCGCTCTTCACACCGTCGCTAAATCCGCATACGTCCATCTGCAAAGGATATGTTGAATCTGTTCTCGTCTGTGAAATAACTAGGACAGCATCTAGTCCACTGCAGCTCTAGTCCTACAAGACTGTGATCTGTGTTCCAGCTTATATAGAGCACGCCATTCAGGCGCTGCTATACGATGTCTGTGAGTAACAAGTCTGGCCCAACATAAGGTCGTCTTGCAGTAAGGCCTGTATCTCTGAGTCGTCGTATGACTGTCATTCGAGAGACTTGCCCATGTCTACCCACTATTGCTCTTGCTGTTTGACTCGCTGGGAGAGTCAATTCCTTAGGTGACTCAGCACAATATGACGATCTTGCGCAGGGGTAGTAACTCGTGGTTGGCCACTCCGAAGTCTATCCCGGGCACTGCCAGTGGTTCCGTAACGTTCATTGAGACGTACAATAGTGCTGTGGTGGCAATTCATCCTTCTGGCAATGGCCCGCGAGCTCATTCCGGTCTCCAACATACCAATGGCTCGTTGGCGGTCGTTTTCAGATAGACGTGGCATTTCAAGCACATGTACTGGGTGTTTTGTCTCAACGGCCTTTTTATACCGAGTATACTGCCACAACGCGTACACATTTTCAGGGTCATAGCTGTTGAGAATCGTGTTGCACGTGTAACTTTCATCGTTTTCATGTAGTCTGTACACACACCCATGGGTTGAATCTTGCACTTTCCATTCCAGCAGCCATTCGCTCTCTACCGCATGGCAAACACGGGGAAAATCCATTCCCACACTTTTTTTTGCCAGCTTCTCGGCATCAGTATATATAATAGTGGTGCGTTTTTAATGTGCTTCAGTATAGTTGTAAGGGCTTTAAGATACTTAGACACGATAGGAAAGAAGGTAGAGGAGGAGGTGTCGCAGTCTTAGTTAGCGAAAAATTTAAAATCATAGACTGGGAAGTATTTAATACAACCAATATAGAAGGTATCCAGGTTACTATAGCAGCTGAACCAAACAATCTAACAATTCTAAATGTATATGCTAAAGATGGCACAATTAAAGATGAAGAAATACTAGCCATAAGCACCAGACTAGGCCCCAAAACAATCATAGTAGGCGATTTTAACTCCCATCATTGTGCTTGGGGTGGACAACATGCAGATAATGCAGGAAAATGCCTACTTGACTTCATAGAAAACAATGAACTACTAATACTAAATGATGGATCTGCAACAAGAATTAATCCACAAGCTAATAGGGCAGACTCAGCAATAGACATAAGTATAGCAACTAACAACCTAGCGAATGTAAATTGGGAAGTGTTACAAGACACAAACTCAGATCATCTGCCCATTGTAATAACCATGCATGAAAATGTCATTCCAAACCCAGAACCAGAGAAACCTACCTTCAACTATAAAAAAGCAAACTGGGAAGCTTTCCAATCAGAGCTGGAGGTGATGGAATATAAAGACATGGAATCAGATGATACTGACTTGTGGGCGGAAACACTGACCAATGAAATTCTGAAAATAGCAATAAAGTATATACCAAATAAAAATATGCCACAACACCTTAAACCAATAAGTAACATTAATAAGAAAAGAGAAACTCAATGGAATAAAGAACCAGTTGCCTGGTGGAATAAAAGCTGTGCAGAAATTCATGAGAGAAGAAAAAGGGCCTTACAAAAATATAGAAATAACAGAACAGAAGAAAACTATGATAAGTATAAACTTATTAGGAATGAATCTAACAGAATAATATTCAAAGCCAAAGAAACTAACTGGAAGGAGTTTTGTCAGTCACTTAAACCTAGCACTCAAATTAGAGAAGTATGGAAAAAGCTTAAGGCAATCAAAGGGAACAATAAGAAAACAATAATGCCAACAATCAAACTACCAAAGAGAGCAGAAACAGATAAAGAAAAAGCTAATGCCCTTGCCGAGTATTTCTATAAAGTCAGTGCAAAAAGTAGCCTTGGACAGGAAGAAAATGAGAGAAGAGAAAGACTTAGGATACAGTTTTTAAAAGAACTACCAGACCAGATAGATGAAACAAACTATTTAGATGCTGATATAACAGAGGAAGAAGTAACTAATGCAATAAAAGATAAATCTAATACTGCCTCAGGGCAAGATATACTTAGTTATGAAATCCTTAAGAAAGTACCCAAAAGGAACTATAAACATAATAACTTCACTTTATAACAAAATCTGGAACTTAGGAAAGATACCAAAAGCATGGAAAGTAGCTATGATAGTACCCATTCTAAAACCCAATAAGGAAGCCCATGAAGTAAGTTCATATAGGCCTATCTCCTTAACATCACAACTAGGTAAAATACTGGAAACTGTTGTGAATAAAAGAGTTAAATTCTACCTGGAAAAAAACCAGTTATATAGCCCAAACCAGTCAGGGTTTAGAGCAGACAGAAGTACAGTAGACCAGCTTGTAAGATTAGAACATGATGTAAAGCTAGGGTTCAAGAGGAAAGAGAAAACAGTGGCAGTCTTTCTGGATGTAGCTAGAGCATATGATGAATGCTGGCGCGATGGAGCTCTTTACAAAATGAAAAAGATTGGCATTACTGGTAAAACCTATAGGTATCTAGAAAACTTTTTACAGGACAGGTATTTTGCTGTACAGGTGAATAATGATAGGTCAGAAATATATGAACAACAGAATGGGATTCCTCAAGGATCAGTGATCTCTCCTTCAATTTTCACTATAGCTGTAAATGATTTAGCAGATGAATTTAATGACAAAGAATGCAGTATCACAATTTGCAGATGACTGTGCCATTTGGCGATCTGGAAAAAACTTGGACCATGTTTACAAAAAACTTCAAAATCAAATAGACAAAGTTTCAGAGTGGATGAAAAGTTGGGGCTTCCAAATTAATGTAAACAAAACAGTAGGTATGATTTTCAGCAAAGGAAATTTAAAAAAAAAAATAACAAAATCAATATAACCATTAAAGGACAGAAAATATGTACCTCCTCAACAACTAGATTTCTGGGCATAACTTTAGATAAACAACTAAATTATAATAAACATATAGACAATTTGGTAGAAAGCTGTAGGGGACCCCTAAATATACTAAGGATTGTAAAAGGTAATGGATGGGGGGCCAGCAATAAAATAATGCTTATGTTCTACAAGTCCTTCATCAGGGGGAAACTAGATTATGCCAGCATAGTCTATGACTCACCTGCAGCTTCAAACAAAGCAGAACTGGCCAGGATTCAAAATGCAGCTATCAAACACAATTGAAACTATAAATACAGGGAACTAAAAACACCAATCATAGACTACTCACTATGAAAAGATCGAAAACATAGAAGATAAGGAAGCCAAAATGTAGAAGCTCTAAACAAAGAAGATGGATAGCTAGGTGCTGTATTGCTGGCAACGAGTTGGCAGACCAGAACGCCAAGAATGGAAGAACAAGTAAAAACAATATAAAAGCAGGACTGGGAAGGTCGGAGATCAAGAGCCAAGTGAAGGAAACTATAAGCGAGGAATGGAAGACAACATGGAAGGAAAGTAGAAAAGGCAGACACGCGTTCAAACTGCTGAATGAACCAACGAGGACGTGCCAGGTCAGAGAAGAATTAAAGATACCTTCGAACAAAAAACTGTGGTGCCTCCGTCTCGGTGCAGCATACTTTATGATAGAAGAACCACACTGCCAAGAATGCCAGGAAGAGAATGACATAGACCACTACCTGATCCACTGTAAAAAGTATGACCAACAAAGACTTGAATTAAAAACTTACTATAGAAATCACAATATAGACTTAACAGGTGATAAGGTTTTAAGTATAGATGCCCCAAGAGATGCGCAATCAATACTTAAAAGATATATCCATAAAACAAAGGAAAACATATAAGGTTAGTACTTTTCAGGAAAAACATCCAACTAAATAAAAATTAAACAGCAAGAACTAACAAAGCATTAACAAAAAACTAACTACTCATAGGACAAGAAAAGACAAGAGGTATAAAAAAAATAAGGCAACAACTCAAAAAGAACAAACGCCAATACAAATTAAAACCAAGTGTAAAGGACAATAGTTATCTATAAACAACACAAAAGAGAAAATAAAATGGACAAATACAAATATAAATAAAAATCAGCAGCCGCAAAAGACAATAGATATTTAAATTGAATACAAAATTAGAAAATAAAATGACACTAAATACCCCAATTATAACCAACTTTCAGGTTGAACAGGGTAGACCAAGATGGAATGAGAAGAGGCAAGAATGGAAAGATGAAAAGAGCCCGCTCTCCACCCATCAACGCATCAAAACAACAACAACAATAAAGCAGTCAGTGTGACCCTACCGCTTTAACTTTATCTAGAGGGGAAACGGCATCTGCAGTTCCCCGAAAATCAATGGACACGAAAGGTTACATTCATGCTTTTTTTTATTGATTATTAAATTTTTTATATCTTGTTTTTACAAATTCGGTACCTATCACAGCAGAAAGAGAACAAACAACTGAAGCAAACATATTACTCAAAGCCACCACTGCAAAATACCAAAAAACATTAAATAAAACAACAAGAGTCTACTGGAAAGAAAAAAAAAAGAAAATCTAAACTTAAATAAAGACGGCAATAAGCTATGGAAACTAGTTAGAGCATTAAACAACGAAGGATCTCATTACAAACAAATCTGGAATTGACAGACAAAAGAGAAAACTGCAACAGATAGAAAATCCATAGAGACAAAATACATAGAGAAACATTACCCACGCAACACCTGGACCCATGCATACACAGATGGATCAGCACAAATGCAACAGAAAATAGAGGTGGGGGTGTCTTTCTGACCTTAAGCACTGGTGCAGAAAACAGGCTGTCAGTGGCGACAGGACGATTCTCCAGCAACTTCAGAGCAGAGGCCTTGAAAACTACAGCAGAGGATATAATGACAGAAGAAAGCATAGAGAGACAAGTTGCTTTCTTTTTTCAGTAATTGCAACGTTGGAAAGACAAAATAATACAGACCTGGATGATCTCAGAATAGTGCTCCACAAACTTTGTCAACGATTCAAAAATGTTGTGATCCAATGGATCCCATCTCATTGTAACATCACCGGCAATGAAGAAGCTGACAGAATGGCAAAAGAATGTTCACATCTACCTCAACCTGATGCAAGCATATTTTTTGAGGAGACAAAGAGTTTTATCAAAATTAGATACAGAAACAAATGGAATGTAAAACATCCAGTGTTACATCACCACACACAAACAAATTAAGTACTAAAAGATATGTGTTACATCACCACACACAAACAAATTAAGCACTAAATGATATGTGTTACATCACCACACACAAACAAAATAAGTATTAAAGGATATGTGTTACATCACCACACACAAACAAAATAAGTATTAAAGGATATGTGTTACATCACCACACACAAACAAATTAAGTACTAATTTCACAAAAACAAAGTGAGTACTAAAAGAAATGTGTTACATCACCACACACAAAGAAAGTAAGTAATAAAGGAAATATGTTACATCACCACACACAAACAAAGTAAGTACTAAATACACACAAACAAAGTGAGTAATAAAGGAAATGTGTTACATCACTACACACAAACAATGTAAGTACTAAATGATATGTGTTACATCACCACACACAAACAAAATAAGTATTAAAGGATATGTGTTACATCACCACACACAAACAAATTAAGTACTAATTTCACAAAAACAAAGTAAGTAATAAAGGAAATGTGTTACATCACCACACACAAACAAAGTAAGTACTAAATGCACACAAACAAAGTGAGTAATAAAGTAAATGAGTTACATCACTACACACAAACAATGTAAGTACTAAATGCACACAAAGTGAGTAATAAAGAATATGTGTTACATCACCACACACAAACAAAGTAAGTACTAAAGGATATGTGTTACATCATAACATACAAACAACGTAAGTACTAAATGCACACAAACAAAGTAAGTAATAAAGGAAATGTGTTACATCACCACACACAAACTAAGTAAGTACTAAAGGATATGTGTTATATCACAACACACAAACAAAGTAAGTAATAAAGGAAATGTGTTCCATCACCACACACAAACAAAGAAAGTACTAAAGGATATGTGTTACATCACCACATACAAACAAATTAAGTAATAAAGGAAATGTGTTCCATCACTACACACAAACAAATTAAGTACTAAAGGCACACAAACAAAGTAAGTACTAAGGATATGAGTTACATCACCACATACAAATAAAGTAAGTAATAAAAGAAATGAGTTACATCACCGCACTCAAAGTAAGTACTGAAGGCACACAAAGAAGTAAGTACTAAATGATATGTGTTACATCACTACACACAAACAAAGTAAGTACTAAATGATATGTGTTACTTCACCACACACAAACAAAGTAAGTACTAAAGGATATATGTTACATCACCACACACAAAGTAAGTACTAGTGGCACACAAACAAAATAAGTACTTAATGACATGTGTTCCAACACCACACACAAACAAATAAAGTACTAAAGGATATGTGTTAAATCACCACACACAAACAAAACAAGTACTAAAGGATATGTGTTACATCACCACACACAAAGTAAGTACTAAACGATATGTGTTACATCACCACACACAAACGAAGTAAGTACTAAAGTATATTTATTACATCCCCACACACACACAATTAATTACTAAAGGATGTGTATTACATCACCACACATACAAAAGTAAGTACTAAAGGATTTGTGTTGCATTACCACACACAAACATAGTACGTATTAAAGGATATGTGTTACATTACCACACAGAAACAGATTAAGTACTAAAGGATATGTGTTACATCACCACACACAAACAAAACAAATACTAAACGATATGTTTTACATCACCACACACAAAGTAAGTACTAAAGAATATGTGTTACATCACCACACACAAACGAAGTAAGTACTTAAAGGATATGTGTTGCATCACCACACACAAACAAAGTAAGTACTAAAGGATATTTATTACATCACCACACACACAAAAGTAATTAATAAAGGATGTGTATTACATCACAACACACACACAAAAGTAAGTACTAACGGATAAGTGTTACATTACCACACACAAACAAAGTAAGTATTAAAGGATACGTGTTACATTACCACACACAAACAAAGTAAGTACTAAAGCCAATGATGTGTTAAAAAGGTCTTTCTGAGACACACACATCGACCAAACATTAATAAATTAAAGAAATATTTTAAACAGTGACTATTTTGTGGAAAGTTTATTATCTTGGAAAAATTATGTCTGGAGAGTTTATTTTTTACAAAATAAGTTTTAAAGTGTTTTGTATCTAATTACAATTTTATAACAGAATGGTTAGAGTGCTTTCATTGCAAAATTACAAGTTTTAGGGCTCATTTCACAACATCCTCAAGCTCCAAACTACCAAATGGTAACTGGGTACTTGACTCTGCTCTTGGGTTAGGGAAGACAAAGGCAGCAAGGAAAGAAACTGTTCACCACACCTCAAAAAGCTAGACTAAGTATAGTAAAGTCTATAACACTCCCTGCACTACAGCAGTGTCTGCTATGGGATACCTGCCAGCACTTCACATTTTCACACATCTGAGATCCTTGTTGAAACTTGTGACCATATTAGTCTGTAACTATGTAGCTGGCTTATTTTAAAAATTACCATAGCCTTAAAATGGTTATGTGTTAACAAAATTATCTCAGAAGCAGACATGTTTTTTGGTGTCATATTGTACATAATTCATTTTTGAAAGAAAACCTTCATTATCATCTATTTAAAACTCTGTCAACTTCTTCCCAATTCAGCTAGTAGAGCGCTGTTTCCTATTCATAATCTGCACGAAATACCAGCCCGGCTACCCCTACCTTAAACACGTTGCACACTTCGGAGTCCATCTTTACACCTTCATACAAATCATATGTTTGGCTGGACTTTGGACTGTTAAGACTTTTAAAGCAACATCCATTGGTTTTCCTATTATGGCGAGTTGAAGCATGAAATTGATTCTATCAGCTTAAATGTGTTTTTATGAACTGACTTTTGTCTGCCAACAAACTAAATGTAAGAATGAACAAAGTGATCTGTGAAGAATATTGTGTCCAGATAATTAAATACATTTGCTGAATCTGACATGTATTTCCTCCCAGAATAATTAATCTTCTTTTCTGTACCACACAACTCAACTCAATTAAGAGCTTATCATCATCAGCATGTGTCCTTTAGCAATACATTTCAGTTTTGAAGTATTAAACCTGAAGAATTGAAGGCTTATTTTTAAAGCTCTAATGGAGCAACACTTCCGCCCACCTCGTATGGATTTGTTATGCATCTTGCCGAAATTCTTGCCAAAAAGAAATGAGTTACATCACCGCACTCAAAGTAAGTACTGAAGGCACACACAAAAAGTAAGTACTAAAAGCACACAAAGAAGTAAGTACTAAATGATATGTGTTACATCACTACACACAAACAAAGTAAGTACTAAATGATATGTGTTACTTCACCACACACAAACAAAGTAAGTACTAAAGGATATATGTTACATCACCACACACAAAGTAAGTACTAGTGGCACACAAACAAAATAAGTACTTAATGACATGTGTTCCAACACCACACACAAACAAATAAAGTACTAAAGGATATGTGTTAAATCACCACACACAAACAAAACAAGTACTAAAGGATATGTGTTACATCACCACACACAAAGTAAGTACTAAACGATATGTGTTACATCACCACACACAAACGAAGTAAGTACTAAAGTATATTTATTACATCCCCACACACACACAATTAATTACTAAAGGATGTGTATTACATCACCACACATTCAAAAGTAAGTACTAAAGGATTTGTGTTGCATTACCACACACAAACATAGTACGTATTAAAGGATATGTGTTACATTACCACACAGAAACAGATTAAGTACTAAAGGATATGTGTTACATCACCACACACAAACAAAACAAATACTAAACGATATGTTTCACATCACCACACACAAAGTAAGTACTAAAGAATATGTGTTGCATCACCACACACAAACGAAGTAAGTACTTAAATGATATGTGTTGCATCACCACACACAAACAAAGTAAGTACTAAAGACAATGATGTGTTAAAAAGGTCTTTCTGAGACACACACATCGACCAAACATTAATAAATTAAAGACATATTTTAAACTGTGACTATTTTGTGGAAAGTATCATCTCATCTCATCTCAACCCATAACCCATCATGGGTCGTAGGGGTGCCATGGTGGAAGCATCAGCAGACAGGGTCCTCCACTGCTCTCTATTCTCAGCAATGCGTACAAGTGTGGAGAAACCGTGTCCTGCCCATTCTTTGATGTTATCAGCCCAGGATTTTCTTTGCCTTCCTCTTCTCCGTTTACCTTCGACTGTTCCCTGGAGGATCGTTTTCGAAAGGGAGTCATGACGAGTTACATGCCCAAACCAGGCAAGCTTTCGACGTTTCACTATTGACAAAAGTGGTTCTTGATGGCCTGCATAGGTGTTTATCTTCTCTCTAACATAGACATTTGTTTTGTGCTCTTTATAGCAAATGCGCAAAATTCTTCTATAACATTTATGCTCGAAAGCCTGAATCCTTCGCTCCGTATCTGCAGTGAGTGTCCAGCCCTCACACCCATACAAGAGAATAGATAATACAAGTGATTTGTATAATTTGATCTTCACAGGAAAACTGATGTTACTTTTCCAGATCTCATTCAACCTTGTCATGGCAGCTGAGGCCATCTCAAGTCTTGTCTTGATTTCTTTATTTGATCTTCCATCACTACATATAGTGGACCCGAGATATTTAAAGGTGTTAACTTCTTCTAACGTTTGCCCATTTAACGTAATGTTGGTCGGAACATGTTTCTTATGGCTATTCACCAATATCTTGCTTTTTTCTATATTAATTTCCATCCCATATGTTCTTGTTACTTTCTCCAGTCTAGAGGTAAGGTCTTGAAGTTCTGATTCTGTTCCAGCTATCAGATCAATATCATCAGCAAAACGTAGATTACACAGAGGTCGGCCTCCAATCGATATGGTTGATTTATAATCGTAGAGAGCCTCCTGCATAATATGTTCTAGATAAATGTTAAAGAGCACTGGTGACAGGATACATCCCTGGCGAACTCCTACAGTTGTTTTGAAAAATTCTCCAATAAGTATATTATCTTGGAAAAATTATGTCTGGAGAGTTCATTTTTTACAAAATAAGTTTTAAAGTGTTTTGTATCTAATATAATTTTATAACAGAATCGTTAGAGTGCTTTCATTGCAAAATTACACGTTTTAGGGCTCATTTCACAACATCCTCAAGCTCCAAACTATCAAATGGTAACTGGGTACTTGACTCTGCTCTTGGGTTAGGGAAGACAAAGGCAGCAAGGAAAGAAACTGTTCACCACACCTCAAAAAGCTAGACTAAGTATAGTAAAGTCTATAACACTACCTGCACTACAGCAGTGTCTGCTATGGGATACCTGCCAGCACTTCACATTTTCACACATCTGAGATCCTTGTTGAAACTTGTGACCATATTAGTCTGTAACTATGTAGCTGGCTTATTTTAAAAATTACCATAGCCTTAAAATGGTTATGTGTTAACAAAATTATCTCAGAAGCAGACATGTTTTTTGGTGTCATATTGTACATAATTCATTTTTGAAAGAAAACCTTCATTATCATCTATTTAAAACTCTGTCAACATCTTCCCAATTCAGCTAGTAGAGCGCTGTTTCCTATTCATAATCTGCACGAAATACCAGCCCGGCTACCCCTACCTTAAACACGTTGCACACTTCGGAGTCCATCTTTACACCTTCATACAAATCATATATCTGGCTGGACTTTGGACTGTTAAGACTTTTAAAGCAACATCCATTGTTTTCCTATTATGGCGAGTTGAAGCATGAAATTGATTCTATCAGCTTAAATGTGTTTTTATGAACTGACTTTTGTCTGCCAACAAACTAAATGTAAGAATGAACAAAATGATCTGTGAAGAATATTGTGTCCAGATAATTAAATACATTTGCTGAATCTGACATGTATTTCCTCCCAGAATAATTAATCTTCTGTACCACACAACTCAACTCAATTAAGAGCTTTTCATCATCATCATGTGTCCTTTAGCAATACATTTCAGTTTTGAAGTATTAAACCTGAAGAATTGAAGGCTTATTTTTAAAGCTCTAATGGAGCAACACTTCCGCCCACCTCGTATGGATTTGTTATGCATCTTGCCGAAATTCTTGCCAAATTTAGTTGTTACACGGCCCTATTCTCAGTTACCAATTGCCAAATAGGACCTCTATAGCCTCCTATAGCTTACGGTCTCACCATGTCTAAATCTGGTCCTGACTACAAGAAGAATACAATTTTTGAACAAAATAATGAGAAACTGCCAGAAGATACGCTAGTCTGGAAACAAAATTAAGTGTGGCAACAAAAGTGACACATATAGGAGGAGTTAAGAAAGAATGAAAACAGAAGAGTGTGGAGGAATAAAAACAGAAGAGTGAGAAGAATAAAAGCAGAAGAGTAAAAAAAAATTAAGCCAGAAGAGTAAGAAAGTATGAAAACAGAATAGTAAGAAAGTATGAAAACGGAATAGTAAGAAAGAATTAAAACTGAAGAATATGAAAGTTTGAAAACAGAAGAGTAAGAAAGAATGAAAAAAAGTGTTGTCCAATATCACTTTAGTGTATGGTTCCCACGAAACAGTCAACAACTGGTCACCCTATGCCTCTTATTACACGATCAAGTAGAAGAAATGACGTGCAGACAGGAGCACAACATGTATTATATTAAATCAATGGAGTGATTAGTATAAGGGAAATTATTTAAAGGGATACAATTCATTTCCCTACAATATGTGAAAAAATTAATAATTTTAAAAAAAATTTTTCCTCACTTTTTTTTAAGCACGTAGATTTTGTCTCACCATAAAATTTGGGTAAATAACTTTGTAACGAATTCTTTATTTATTTATACATTTTTATCAAAAGTTTTAAATACTAAAAGTATATACAATTTGTAAATACTTTAATGTTTTTATAGTAGCTTCTAAATGTGTTTCCGTTTAGAAAATTGTAATGAGGCATCTGAGACTGAGTTCTTCAACTTTATCTAGAGGGGAAACGGCATCTGCAGTTCCCCGAAAATCAATGGACACGAAAGGTTACATACATGCATTTTTTTTCTTCTTAATTTTCACCCGCTCTCCCTTCTTTCTCACCAGTAGACAGAGAAATAGTAAGAGATTACAAAGATACTTCATAACAAATATGAATGAAGATCTTAAACAGCGCATTAGGAGTAAAATTCATCTATACGCCTCTAGAGAAGAGTCATCATCACAAACGACCTGACAACGACCCATTGCAGTACTCCGCCAGCTGTCTTTTTTTGTAACAAGCGCGTCCAACGGATATTAATACACGTCAGTCCCCAGTTAAGGCTCAGTGAAAACAAATTTTTAAACCCCCTAAAGTCACTTTCATCCATATATATATAAATTTGTTAAAGACTGATTATTAAATTTGTTATATGTTGTTTTTACAAATTCGGTACCTTTCACAGCAGAAAGAGAACAAACAACTGAAACAAACATATTACTCAAAGCCACCACTGCAAAATACCGAAAAACATTAAATAAAACAACAAGAGACTGCTGGAAAGAAAAAAAAACAGAAAATCTAAACTTAGATAAAGACGGCAATAAGCTATGGAAACTGGTTAGAGCCTTAAACAACGAAGGATCTCATTACAAACAAATCGCACTCAAACAAGGCGACAATATGCTGATAGGGAAAAAGCTGCAAATACATTTGTAGAATACTTTGCTAGCGCAAATCACATTGATGTTCCCGCTGACAGGAAGAAAATCGTCACAGATGAACAGATGATTCATGACAACACACAGATTGCACATGAAGAGCAAATGATGACAAATTTGACAATGGCAGAAATGGAAGAGGGAATAAAGTCACTCAAGAAAAAGAAGTCACCTGGAAAAGATGGAATAACCAATGAAATGTTAATAGATCTCGGCGCAAGGGCAAAACAGAAGCTTCTGGCAGTACTGAACTACAGTTGGAAAAGAGGAATTGTCCCGCAGGCATGGAAAGAAGCTATACTGATACCTTTACCAAAGAAAGACAAGGACCTGAAAGAACCAAATGGTTACAGACCGATCAGCCTACTAAGCTGTGTTGGAAAACTGATGGAGCGCATGAGTAATACCAGACTGATGTGGCACCTGGAAAGCAAACACCTATTAAACCATCAACAAGCAGGATTCAGACAACCCAGATCCACTAAAGATCAAATCACATACATAGCTCAGGAAATCGATGATGCCTTCCACGAAAAAAACACATGCTAGTGGTTTGGGTAGATTTAGAAAAAGTTTTTGATAGAGTATGGAAAGAGGGATTGAAAGTCAAACTGCAGAGAAGTGGTGTATGTGGGCGAATGTACAAATAGATTTGTCACTACCTTGAAAATAGAGCCGCCAGAGTACAGCTGCAAGGACAGACTAGTAAAAAGTTTATAGTTGTGAAGGGGGTCCCACAAGGGGGAGTCCTGTCACCTACACTGTTCCTTGCATACATAAATGACTTAACTGAAAATATTCAACAAATAGCACACAATGCACCCTTTGTAGATGACTTAGCCTTGTGGATCTCTGAAGAACGTATCACTACTGCAAACATTATGATACAGCAAGCACTAACATCACTGGAAGAGTGGGCCAAAACATCGCTCATGAAGATTAATGAAGAGAAAACAACGTATACTGTATTTTCCCTCTCAACTAGACCTCAGAGCTTCCAACTATTACTAAACGGAGAACATCTTCATTTAAATGAAAATCCAAACTACCTAGACATTATTTTTGATCGCCGTCTGACTTGGGAAAAACAGGTTGACAGAAATCGAATGAGAGCAAGACAAAGAATGGCAATTATGAAAAAACTTGCTGGAACAACTTGGGGTGCAGATGAGAAAGTGCTTAAGACGTTGTACTCAGGGCGAGTGAGGCCAGTCTTTGAATATGGCATGGCAGCATGGGCAACAGCAGCTAAGACAAACTTCGATAAAATTAGCAGACTCCAAAATCAAGCAATGAGAATTATAACGTGAGGCATGAAGTCAACACCTATAAAAAGAACTCGAAAAGATTACTTGCCTCCAGCCAATGACGGATAGAAGAGACTGCAGGGCTCAACAACAGGCCAAAAAAAATTCAAAAGACTAACAGACCACTCAATGTGCCATAGAATAAATGCTCTTAGAAGGCAAAGACTCAAACGAAGCAATTTTGTAGCATCAACCAAACCACAGATGAGAGCAGTTTCCATAGATAAAATATCCACTGTTAAACCCATCTACACTGCACACAAGCTTCCAGTTTGGAAACAAAATCATTTCCCTAAAACGATAGAAAACATTCCTGGAAATGACAGAAAAAACAGCAAAACTGCAACAGATAGAAAATCCATAGAGACAAAATACATAGAGAAACATTACCCACGCAACACCTGGACCCATGCATACACAGATGGATCAGCAACAAATGCAACAGAAAATAGAGGTGGGGGTGTCTTTCTAACCTTAAGCACTGGTGCAGAAAAAAGGCTGTCATTGGCGACAAGACGATTCTCCAGCAACTTCAGAGCAGAGGCAGAGGTCTTGAAAACTGCAGCAGAGGTTATATTGACAGAAGAAAGCATAGAGAGACAAGTTGCTTTTTTTACTGATGCACAGTCAGTAATTGCAACATTGAAATGCCAAAATAATACAGACCTGGATGATCTCAGAGTAGTTCTTCACAAACTTTGTCAACGATTCAAAAGTGTTGTGATCCTATGGATCCCATCTCATTGTAACATCGCCGGCAATGAAGAGGCTGACAGAATGGCAAAAGAAGGTTCACATCTACCTCAGCCTGATGCAAGCATAACTTTTGAGGAGACAAAGAGTTTTATCAAAGTCAAATACATAAACAAATGGAATATAGAATATCCAGGGCACAAACAGAATGATGCTTACTACCAGCTCAACAGAAGAGAACAAGTGGTAATCTTCAGACTCCGCACTGGCCACAACAGATTGAGATACCATCTATTCAACAAGCTAAAGATAGGAACTACCGATCAGTGTAACTGGGACACTGATAAAATGACTGCTGAACATCTGCTTCAAAGTTGCCCCTTATATGTGGTACAGAGAAAGTGCATATGGCCGACGCCAGCTCCTTTCGTGGAAAAGCTTTACGGGGATTCAAATAGCCTCAAACTGACTACTGTTTTCTTTGTGAACATTCAAGTGGACGTCTGAGAGAGTACGATATATATATATATATATATTTACAGCCATAGAGCCAAACAATACTTATAAAAGGAATTTCGCTGGATTAAACCAGCTGGTATGGAATTCCCAGCCACATTGTTTCCATTATAAAAAGCCTCTATTCTAACTTTACGTACAGTGTTGGATCGAGTAATGTAACTTTCGAAGTGAAAACATGAGTACGACAGGGATGCCCCTTATCAACAACATTATTTTTGACAGTCATAGATTGGGTGATGCGCCAGACAACAGAGGGCAGTCCAAGAGGAATTAGATGGACAACGTTTTCTACACTGGAAGATTTAGAATATGCAGATGACATTGCACTACTCGCGCATTCACATCAACACATTCAAGACAAAACCGATAGACTGAATAAGTATGGAATCTGCCTAAGGAAAATTCTCCTAATCTTTTGGCCAAACACCATCAGCAACCAAGAACTACTTATTCGGAGTAACCAGGAGGACATGCACACCATCATAGCTGGCAGACGCTGAAGTTGAGTTGGCCACGTCCTCAGAAGGGACCCTGATACCATCACAAGAACAGTTATGCTATGGACCCCCGAGGGAAAGCGAAAGAGAGGCCGACCAAAAACAACTTGGCGGAGAACTGTGGAAGCTGAGATGCAAAGAATGAACCACAGTTGGGGCACTGTACGAAGGATGGCCGCCGACCGAGCAAAGTGGAATAGTTTTGTTGCTGCCCTACAAGACGCCACCAGGCGTGATGGTCGCTGACTGCTTTGACGGTTGGTGGTTATGGATCAAAGAAGAAGAAGAAGAAACCAGCTGGGGGCTCGAACAAACCATACCACTACCTAAAACTTCACAAAAGGTGCCGGATCAGATAAAAGCTAATAGTTCTCTGTCCTATGCAGCACTGTTCTTGACTTCTGAATTATCTTGTGACGTCTCCCTTGAGATAGAAGCATCATTATCCTTCTATCTAGAACTCTGCCAAGAGCAATCTTGTACGAAGGTAGACACCTTTGACGACCCATTTTTGATACTCTTGAGGGTTGACCACTGGTGGACCACTACTACAGAGCGTAGGGGAGACACGTCCAGTGACTAATGCACACAAACACAGTAAGTACTAAAGGATATGTGTTACATCACCACATACAAGGTAAGTACTAAGGGATATGTTTTACATCACCACACACAAACAAATTAAGTACTAAAGGATATGTTTTACATCACCACACGCAAACAAAGTAACATATATATATATACAGAAACAAGAGGTTACAGATAACGAAAGATAAAATTTACAAGAAGTGGGAGATAACAAAAGTCAATACAGAAACAAGCTATAACATAAGACAAGACAGAAACATGCATAACATAAAAAACAAGACAAAAGGGGATATATAACATAGAAAGTTGGAAGGACAACCAATTTGTTTTAAAAAAGCTAAGCACCTATAACTTGGTTAAATATTGCTGTTGTTTTGCTTTGTTGCAATTAAATCGCTGTCTTAATCTTTCCAGTTATATCTTGCCCTTCGGTATATTTGCGATAAATTAATGTCATAATATTCTGTGTAGGCCCTGCATAACTAAAAAAAAAAATTGTTTGCGTTGAGTAGACCTACTTTATTCCGGCAATCGAGATTAACTGCTTAATTTTCATAAAGCGGCGATCTATTATCACTGGTCTAGGCTATCAATTTTTAAATAATAATTTTGTAAATTTTTGATAGTACATTTTTTCTTCCTAGATTAATATTCTGTTCAGAATTTAGTTAATTTTTTTATTTATTGCCGTTGCTTTGCTTTGCTTCGTTGTATTTTATTTTTGTCATTCTCTTAATCTTTCCAGTTATATTTTGACCATTTCAATATTTCCAATAAATTAATATCATAAAATTTTGTGTAGGCCCTGTAAAAGTAGAAAAATAAAGTTTATTTAAATTGAGTAGGCCTACCTACTTCATGCCAGCGGTCGAGATTCGCTGCTTTATTTTTTAATAAAGTGGCAATCTATTATTACTAGTCTAGGCTACCAACTCTTAAATAATTTTGTAAATTTTTGGTGCTACTACGTTTTTCTTCCTAGATTTGATATTCTGTTCACAATTTGTTAAATTTGTTGTTGTTGTTGCTGTTAGCTTTGCTTTGTTGTACGTTTTTTTTTTTTTTTTTTTTTTTGGTCGTTCTCTTAATCTTTCCAGTTATATTTTGATCATTTAAATATTTCCAATAAATTAATGTCATAATATTCTGTGTCGGCCCTACATAACTAGAAAAAAAGTTTGTTTGCGTAAACTTCGCTGCTTTATTTTTCAATAAAAAAGTCCACACAGACTGCAGGAGGTCCATGAATGCAGACACACTCACTTCTTTTTTACAGTGTAAAATTAACATTTATACATGCTGTGCAGACTTTAAGCCCACAAAGGCAATTCTGCAAAGTGCTAAAAGTGCATGAGTTGATTATAATACAAAACACTGTGCATCAAAAGAATAGTACCTCACGATCACTAAGTTTTTTTATATGTAAAGAACAGCATGAGACTATTAGCATGTTTTATATCACACTAATTCAAATGCTAATAGATTTGTATATGTCATTTCTCGTTTTAAAACTGTATTGTGTATAATTTATTAATATATTTTAGCATAAGGATTTTTGGGTGTTTGCAAGGATTTTTTTGGTCCAGCGTACAGATTTTTGTCTCAGGAGGTTGACAGGTATGGTATTGGAGACTACAGGGAAACGAAAAGGAATCAACATTCTAATCAGAATCCTTAACGCAAATGTCGTCAGTCCTATTGTATGGTTCTGAAACATGGAGAACAACTAAAAATGACAACAAGAAAGATAGACTTTCTACATAGGGGACTTGCGTAGAACGAAGGGTTGAAATGGTGGGACAAGATGACTAATGTGGAATGTTGACAGGAACCAGACAAGATGACTAATGTGGAACTGTTGACAGGACCCAGATAAGATGACTAATGTGGAACTGTTGACGGGAACCAGACAAGTGTCAGTGCAACAAAAGATGAGAAGAAGACGTTGGCGATGGATAGGATACACATTAAAGGTCATCAACCATCGCCCTTCAGTGGTTACCTTCCCATTGTGGAATCACCGGAAATGAGAGAGCTGATGCTGTATCTAGAAGTGGCAGTAAAATGTAACAATTCAGCCACCCATTACACTATCGAGATGCTAAAACCATCATCCACAACAAGAACAAATGCCAGTGGAAGAAAGAAAGGTGATATAAACAACAGATTGACTAAATCCACAAACTTAACAGACACCAGCTTCTTCTTTTATCCTTAGACGCCGACCGTCAAAGCAGTCAATGGCCATCACGCCTGGTGGCGTCTTGTGGGGCAACAACAAATTGATTCCACTTTGCTCGGTCGGTGACCATCCTTCGTACAGTGCCCCAACTCTGGTTCATTCTTTACATCTCAGCCTCCACAGTCCTCCGCCAAGTTGTTTTCGGTCGGCCTCTCTTTCGTTTTCCTTCAGGGGTCCATAGCATAGTGTTGCGTGCATATTTTGACGCACATATTACAAAAATCGATATGGCTATTTAATATGGAAAAGATATAGACATTCATTCATTTGTGTATGAAAATGCTGTCTATGGGGAAGGCTAGATAATCCATAATTGTTTTACCCTTTTGATTATAGGAGTAATCGTTCTTGATATTAATTCGGCGCATGGATATGACACCCATGTCCGTACCTATTTCTTAGGGCCAGAAAATAGATTAATTTGCTTATTATGTTTATGGCCTGAATTCATATGTATTACATATTATTAGTACAAGTAGAATCAGTCCTATATTGTATATTTTGGATGGGTAGGCAGGACTATATTCTTGTTACACCGCTCTAGCGGAAGTAGGAGTTGTCTTGTCTAGTCGTGATGAGTTCCGATGTACCGTGACAATGGCGGGTACGCATTTTTCCAGGGCTGGTATATTCTTCAGTAAAAAATGATTTACGAAGTGGTTTTTCTTCTATAGGAGATTGTGTCTCTACTAGAGTTGTGTTAGAGACTTTCCTAATGTACGGTACCATGTATGATTCGGACTCCAGGTAATTCCAGTCCCTGTTTTTGATGATCTCAGGTCGGTTAGGCCTAGCTGGAATTTTGTGCTTCGCAACGCTAGGGTCAAGTTTGTATCGACGGAGATGACGGGCTCCATACTGTAATTATGTCTACGTGAGGTAACTAGATTACGGTAGATCTGTATGGAGGAACTTTAAGAAATTATGCATCTGTATTGCAAAGTAACTTTGGCTTATATATATATCCTCCTGTGAGCGAGTGAGCGACAACTCAGGAAGGCGGCCATATTACATTCCTGTCATCGTATTTTTGAATCACTGTCCAAAGAACGGGGCATGTATCTTATTATTCGGACAGTGGGAAGGAGATCTCAATTTTGATAGAAACCCCTTATCGTGGTTTCACAATATGATAAACTGTGAACATAAAGCAACTTTAGTTACCGATCCGCCTTCACTGACGCGCTTAGTCAGATAGGGGATGCGGCCATTATGTATCATGACATTGGAAGATATTGATGTACTACCTATGATTTATGAATGTGTCATGACATAGGATCTACAATGTATGCCTGCAAATTGATATGTCAACCTACCCATGATTTACTCGTTATGTCCCAGTGTGTGCGTCTCAATAAACTGTGTAAACAAAGATTCCAGCAGTCTGCATTGGTGCCTTGTAGACACAAGTGAATGAGTGTTTAGATTGGTCAGAACACGAACAGTACACCATTCGCGTTAAACACACTCTACACTTCTACCCATATCTACACCATCCTGCGTCGGTTGAAGTGACCAAGTTTAGGGCCTGCTTCCCCTGGAGCCTTAGAGGGAAACTACTGTTTACAGCTGCCTTTGCCTTCCCTAACTTAGGACTAGGGTGAGTTACCCATTTACAGCTGGGTAGACTGGAGCATGCCTGATCTCAACAACTATGTACACATCTTTACAGATTGACACTTTACAGTACAGTGGACATGAAACTTTACAGTGGTGGCCAATGTGGGGAGAACCCACGTCATTCGCGTTATCAGCACGTTACACATAGCTGTTCTTGTGATAGCATCGGGGTCTCTTCTGAGGACATGGCCAACCCACTTCCAGCATCTACCAGTTATGATGGTGTGCGTGTCCTCTTTCCAACTTAACAGACACCAGCAGACCATCATTTTCTGCCTGAGAACTGGTCACTGCAAATTACTAGGCCCCCTCTGTCGCCTCAGGATACCGCATACAAATGAATATCTATGTGGAACCGGAATCCAGAACCCGGAATACATTCTTCAAAACTGCGCAACCCATGATGACCCACGACGTCAGACCTGGCCAACATGTACTGAGCTCAGACAGAAGCTATGGCCGCGCCGACCTGGACAAGACTGTAAACTTCGTCATGATGATTTAGCATAACTATAAACTGAACGCAGCAGAAGAAGAACTGAGGAAACTTGCTGATAGTATTATAAAGCAGTACCCATCCTTGAACCCCGAGAGTAAGATAAATAGAGGGGAAAAAACTCCTGCAGAAAAGAAGTGAAGACACAGACAACATAAATAAAGTTGCGGAAAGATCCTAAACAGATAGCACAGGATGGGAAAGCTTGGACTTTATCTGGCGAAAGCCTGATGATGATGATGATGATGATGATGATGATGATGATGATGATGATGATGATGATGATGATGATGATGATGATGATGATGATGATGATGATGATGATGATGATGATGATTGTGGTAAAGTCTGATATTATAAATATTTATAGGGGACTTAGTGTACTGACTGAGATCAGCTGTGAAGGTATCTGTATCTAATAAGTGTAGTGTATTACAGATGACCTTACTTGCTACCACATATTTATACCTCAGTCAGAATTATTCTGGAATATTGTGATGACTACGTTGAATGTCTAGGGTTTTGTAAATGATGAAGTGTAAGTCACAACAATAACAGACAGATAAACAATTTAATTTATTCCACCACACTTGACAACAGTTTGACACTCACATACATATAACACTCTATGAGACTATCTTAAATGAGTCACTGGTAAATTTTCAAATATCAATATGTATTAAGTACTTTTCATTAATATATAGGTGTCCTGATTCAAATACAAAGTGAACCAGGAATCACAATCAATTTTAATTACAAATTATATGTACAGAATTTATCAATATGAATCTTGTAGTGACATATTTTATTAATATTATCTTATGTGTGTCAGTTGTGTAGTGGTACTATGAGGTAATACTGGTTTTGTTTTTTCAAGCTATGTTGTTATTTGTCATCATGACTTCAAGTGTTTGTTTCTGTTGGAACTAGTATTGGAGATGTTCTCAGTTCCGTTCATTAAAACAATTAATTTCCCCTCTTATTTTTACACAATGTCAGTTTAAGATGGGGTTACATAATGTTGAGCTCCGCTGGCCACATAGGCTTATCTTTCGTGATGGCGGCAGGAAAGGACTCCTCTGCTCGATAGCCTCCCTGTATTCTGGAGACACCTCACTGTTTGCTATATGGACCAAGGAGTATGCTGTCCGCCTCTGGATTCAGCAAAGCTCTGACCAGGTGCTGCTCAATAACTTTAGGACCACAGTCCCTGAAACAAGAAGGTTGTACCTCCTACTTCAGAACTAATTTATACTCTATTTCTACTCTGAGCACAATACATAACAAACACTGAGTTCAGAGCGGTAGGCCAACTGCTATCTTCATCTGAAACAATTTTCACCAGTATATTCCTCCCTAATGGTTATTACGCCTCTGCAATTCCAGCATTATTTCTTTCTAGTCAATAATATAGGTGTCAGTGTACTGTTTGGCAATTCCATGTAGTTTTACTTTCCTCCGACACCTTCTGTTCAGGCTGGAGCATTATATAGGCTTTACCTCATGTTCGCTACTGAACCACACATATATACAGACATAAATTATCAATTTACATTCAATTTTCATTAAAAGATATCAAATATTTCAAGCTTACCACAATTCATGGAAATAATACAGAATTACGTTGACTGGCACTGAATATAGCACAATTTCGATCTGCCGATGTCCCAGGCTTTTATTTAGAAAAATATGCACTGGCGCTCAACGCACTGGTTCTGTAGTAAGTTTATTTGCAAATGTGGTGTTGACCTGACGCCTCTAATTGACTATATTGGCAGGTCTAACCAATCATGCCATGTTTACACAGCTTTTCAAAAAAGTACTCCTACTCACGTTTCCCCTAACAACAACGAAGTAGTATTTATAGTCCGACTAATCGTGTTTAGCCTTACATTTATTTTCCGCCAATCAAATAGGAGGTAACATGTCAGCATATTTCCGTACAATGGTGTGTTGAAAATCTGCCACTGAGCGATTCTGATTTGGGTGTTGTCTGACATCCCTCACTATTTCTTTTGGCTATAATTTGGTAATTCCTAGACTATTTGCGTAACGTTTAACATATTATTTGTCAGCAAGTCCTAAGGAACCCAAATATACAAATTTAATGGGGCTAAGGGGCTGCGTTCAAAATATGTATTTTCCAGGATAGTCGTGTAGTTTTTTTTTATTTTTTATGTTTAGAACCGCCACCTGTCCTGCTGTACTGTCAGACTAATGTCAGGATTTTAGACATAAAACAGTAGAATGTCATGTTTCCTAATAAGCGTTTTGTAAGTTTTTTAAAACCTAACTCTCGTTTGTGTAGTGTTTTTTTATCACTGTCGATTTGAAAAAAAGCTAGTGCTTGTGGCCTTACACGCGTGATGGTAGTAATTGTGTATCGCGCGACTGTGGTAGTATTGCCTGCGTCCCTGCTTTCAGCCCTCCCTTCTTTCTATCTTTAGTCCATCTGTCTTTCGTTTTAGGTAACGTAGTGTATAAAAAGACATGAATGGAATTTTAAATCTAGGTCAACCTGCGTATCTCAAGGTTTTTCTTAGAAATGCAGCACATGTTTTATCGTAGAAAGCGGGTATTGAAGCAGTAGGCTTTTACTATCAACGTGAAACGTTACAATTTGCAGACGAAGTAGAAAACAAGGGGGATTTCGAGTACAGTCATTGTGACAGCACTGTTCTTTACCATTCTTCTTTCCTTTTATTGAAGTTATTTGTTAGGCTTTACATTTACGTTTTAATTTATATATGTGGATTAGAATTTCTCACGACAAATCCTCCCCACTTAAAACAGACGTTATATGTCAGTCTATAATTCTATATACACATAGAGAAATTTATTATTTTTCCTGGAGTTTAGGGTGATTCTCATCACACGGATGGCGGCTTAAAAAATCCGCTCCCAGATTTGTTTTTCCACTTATATACTCTATGCTAAACTCAAATGGCTGCATCAATAAGGACCAACGGAGTAATCTCGAGTTTTCATGCCTAGCCTGTGCTAGAAACGACAAGGGTTTGTGGTCCGTTTGCAACTTAAATGCCTTCCCATACAGATAAATATTGAATTTCTTTATCGCCCATATTACTGCAAGACATTCTTTTTCGCTAGTTGAGTAGTTGGTTTCAGCTTTATTCAACTTTCTGCTAGCATATGCCACTGGGCTTAATTCCCCATCCAATGCATCTGATCTCTGTAGCAGAGTTGCACCTAACCCAATATTACTGGCATCCGTCCTTACTATGAATTCTTGACTTAAGTCAGGTAATTTCAAAATAGGTTTGCTTGTGAGCTTTTCCTTCAATTCCTGGTAAGCCATTTCACATTGTGGTGTCCATGTAATTCGATCTGGATTTCCCTTTCGTGTCAAATCAGTTAACGGTGCACATATGGAATTAAAGTTTTTGATATACTTTTGGTAGAAACCACATAATGAGACAAGGATCTCACGTCTTTCTTGGTTTGTGGTCTCGGGGCTTTCTTTAGTTTCTCTAAATTCTTTGGGTCAGGGGTCATGTTTCCCTGATAAACTGTGTGTCCCAAAAATTCCAATTCTTTACATCCAACGCAACATTTGGTTGGTCGGGCTGTTAAATTCGCTTCCCTAAGTCGATTAAACAGCATGTTCAGAGAGTCAATGTGTTCCTCAAATGTTTCTGTTGCTATAAGGATATCATCCATGAAATTTGTGATACATGGATTATTCAGAGGGTCCAATAATTTTCTCATCATTCTAGAGAAGACACTAGGCGCATTCTTCAATCCAAATGGCAATCTGTTAAACTCATAGTGTCCTTCTGAGGTACTAAAAGCTAGGTATGGTCTAACCTCAGGCTTTACTGGAATCTGATAGTATCCTTTACTCAGATCCACTTTTGAGAAATATTTAGCTTTATTTAGCCTGGCAAACAACTGATTTGTATCCGGCAATGGATCCACCTGTCCTTCTGTAATAGCATTCAGTCTCCTGTAATCTATACAGAGTCTATGTTCTCCAGAGGGCTTCCTTAGGAGTACAACACCGGAACTATACGAAGATTCACTGTGTGAAATAATTCCTTCCTTCAACAAATAGTCTACCTCTTCCTTCAAAGCTTTCTCCTTAGCAAAAGGAATCGAATAGGGTTTTATACAGACAGGTGTGGGGTCTATCAGCTTCATATCATATTCCAATAAGTTTGTATGTCCTGGTCGGTCTGTTAACACCTCTGCATGATTATCTAGAACCTGTTGTACTCTCTCTCTTTCTGAGTTTTCGTTAAATGTGTACTGATTTTCACCTGTGCCGCTGTCTCACAGGGGTGTAATGGATATTCAAATGATGAAAGTGGTTCCTTTTTCATCTCCATGGCAATGGACAAGGTCAACAAGTGTGTCTCTTCCTGATGTTCTCTTTCCAAATATTTCTTCAGGAGATTCACATGATAGATTTTTTCTTTCCCCTTCTTATCTATCTTATAATTGGTTCTAGACACCTTCTCTAGAACTGTATATGGACCTTGCCATCCAATTTGTAACTTATTCTGACTACCGGGGAGAAGAAGCAGTACCTTCTCTCCCACAGCCAAATCTCTGTCTTTCGCCTTCCTGTTATAATAGGCAGCATGTTTCTTCCTGGCTTGTTTCAAATTTTCATTGGCAAGTTTCCAGCCAGTTTTTAAACGAGTGGTCAGCTCATTCACATATTGGTATGAGGATGTAATATTTTCCTCTGCCTTTTCATCAGTCCACGTTCTTAACAGCGCTTCAAGTGGACCTTTTATTGGCCTTCCAAACAATAATGTTGCCGGGGCCATACCGGTTGAACTATGGGGTACCTCCCGATAAGCAAAGAGGGCGGCGTGCAGGTACTGGTCCCATGTATCTGGTTTTTCGTGTGCCAACTTTCTCAGGATCGACATCAACGTGCCATTAAATCTTTCCACTTGGCCGTTCCCTTGGGGGTGGTACACACTACAATGGAAGTGTTTGGCCTGGAAGATCCTGAAAACTTCTTCAGTTAGTTTCCCCTTGAACTGAGAGCCATTATCAGTCAAGATTTGATTGGGAAAGCCTAACCTTGTGAAAATTGTGAGCAATGCCTCTGCCACATGTTTAGAATCAATCGATGACAGGGCTACCGCCTCTCCCCACATAGAACAAGTGTCCACCAGAGTCAGAATGTAGCTGTTCCTTCTCTTGGTTCGGGTGAGAGGTCCCACAAGATCCACGGCAACTCTCTCAAAGGGTGTTCCCACTATGGGCATTTCCCCCAGAGTTGCTGGTGCAGTCCAATGTTTAGGTGCTACTCGTTGGCACTCTGGACAGGATTTTACATATCGTTTGATATCTTCAGTTATTCCTGGCCAGAAATAGTGACAAGCTATACGCTGTCCTGTTGCGCTGATCCCCATATGACCACTGAAGGGAATCGCATGCCCTAGTTCCAACACTTTAGTCCTATATGAAGTGGGAAGGACCAGCTGTCCGTGACCATTGGATTCAGATCCAGCCTTCCTATAAATCAGTTTGTTCTTCATATAAAATTCTCCCTTGCCTGGAGGTGTATGAGATTTGGGCAACTTCTTGAAACACGGCTTGAGTGTTTTGTCCTCAGCCTGTGCCTTCCTCATCTCATCTGGATGAGTATTTATTGGATTATCCTCCTCCTTTTTAGACTGTGATCTGGTCTGCACTGTTGCCAATATCACAGGTCTCTTGGGATTCCCCAAGAAGACATATCTACACCCCAATATCAGAGGGTAGATTGGCTCATTTATCACTGCTGCTTTTATGATTCCTTCCACATATCGCGTTTTCACCTTTATCCGGGCGACGGGAAGTGTCATGGTAGCTACATCCTTGGTTGCAGTTTGAATCTCCACTGTTTCTGTGGTGTATTGATCGGCCTGCACCAGGTGAGAACTCACAACGGAATCGTAATCTAAACCGGTATCATATAAACACCTTATAGTGACACCATTACAGATGACATCTTCACAAACTGGGGGATGGTATGGTTCCTGTAGTTCTGCAGGTTTGACCTTTTTTTCCTTTTTCCCAGATGTCATAGCAGCACAATGAGGAGGTTTCCTTCTACAATGGTCAGTGTCATGATTGTTCATCTTACAATTTTTACACCACCTTTTTCCTTGGTTGAAAGATTTTCTTTCATCATATTTCCTTTCATCGAATTGTGGGGTTTTATTTTTATTGTCATACCGTGGCCTATCAAACTGGTGCTTACCTTTGTTTTGATCCCTAGGATCAAATTTATTAAAGTTCTGTGGTGCCCTAAAATTTTCCAACTGTTTCTTTTTGTTACCTGATACCTCTGCCTGAGCTGCTTGATACCTTTCAGCAACATTTAGCAACTCACCCAGCCTCTCTGCACCTTGTTCCATGAGAAACTTTCTCAGGTCTGGAGCCATGGACTCTCTTAGTTGTTCTATAAGGACCATTTCCTTAAGATCTTGGGTTTTCCCCAGAGAAGTCCATTTCTCCAAGTATGTCTCTATTCGTGCAGAGAACTGGTGGTAGGTTTCACCTGACAGTAGTTTAGCATTCCTAAATTTTTTCCTATAAAATTCTGCGTTCTTTTCATATCTTAACAAAAGAGCCTGCTTTAGCATGTCATAATTTTCCTGATCACCTCTGCTCATTTTGGCAAAAACTTCATAAGCTGCCCCACGAAGACCTTGAGATAACTTTAAGCTCCACCTTTCTCTCTCTAACCCATATGTGGTAGCTAATAGTTCATATCTATTTAGATAGCTCTCAATATCATCGTCTTTCTCAACAAAATGATCTAAATGAAAATTCATAGCTGAGGTTGAGGCTCCCTGGCTAGCAGTGGCATCAGAGGCAAAGGGACTGGCACCATTTTCAGGAGCATGGCCTTGAAACTCAAACTCCCTTAGTCGTAACTCATGTTCCCTTTGTAATCTTTTATCTTCTGATTCCCTTTCTGCAGCTAATCGCTTGTCTTCCCTTTCTGCAGCCAATCTTCTTTCCTCTACTTCCAATTTCTTAGCCTCTTTGTCAGCCTCAATCTGCAACCTCTTAGCCTCAGCCTCAATCTGCAACCTCTTAGTCTCAGCCTCAATTCTCTTATCTTCGGCCAATCTTTCAGATTCTAATTTTCTTTCGGCCTCTTTTTCTAATCTTCTTTCTTCCCGTTCAATATATTTGTCACATTCAGCCGTGACATAAGCAATCATAATTTGTCCGTCCATTCCTAACTCTTTCGCAGTCTGTACAGCAGCAGATCGAAATTTTGCCAAGTCGGCCATTGTCTAACATGCAATTGTAACAATTCAATCTATCAATAATTACTTAAGGACACTACAGGCACTGAGAGCTCAACGTTATTTATTTCCACCCAAGGATACCTTTTAATTCTTTTTATTCCCAATATCTATAACAGGAGAAAGTTCAATATCCCTGGAGCGAGACCCCAATATGTGTGGTAAAGTGGGATATTATAAATATTTATAGGGGACTTAGTGTACTGACTGAGATCAGCTGTGAAGGTATCTGTATCTAATAAGTGTAGTGTATTACAGATGACCTTACTTGCTACCACATATTTATACCTCAGTCAGAATTATTCTGGAATATTGTGATGACTACGTTGAATGTCTAGGGTTTTGTAAATGATGAAGTGTAAGTCACAACAATAACAGACAGATAAACAATTTAATTTATTCCACCACACTTGACAACAGTTTGACACTCACATACATATAACACTCTATGAGACTATCTTAAATGAGTCACTGGTAAATTTTCAAATATCAATATGTATTAAGTACTTTTCATTAATATATAGGTGTCCTGATTCAAATACAAAGTGAACCAGGAATCACAATCAATTTTAATTACAAGTTATATGTACAGAATTTATCAATATGAATCTTGTAGTGACATATTTTATTAATATTATCTTATGTGTGTCAGTTGTGTAGTGGTACTATGAGGTAATACTGGTTTTGTTTTTTCAAGCTATGTTGTTATTTGTCATCATGACTTCAAGTGTTTGTTTCTGTTGGAACTAGTATTGGAGATGTTCTCAGTTCCGTTCATTAAAACAATTAATTTCCCCTCTTATTTTTACACAATGTCAGTTTAAGATGGGGTTACATAATGTTGAGCTCCGCTGGCCACATAGGCTTATCTTTCGTGATGGCGGCAGGAAAGGACTCCTCTGCTCGATAGCCTCCCTGTATTCTGGAGACACCTCACTGTTTGCTATATGGACCAAGGAGTATGCTGTCCGCCTCTGGATTCAGCAAAGCTCTGACCAGGGCTGCTCAATAACTTTAGGACCACAGTCCCTGAAACAAGAAGGTTGTACCTCCTACTTCAGAACTAATTTATACTCTATTTCTACTCTGAGCACAATACATAACAAACACTGAGTTCAGAGCGGTAGGCCAACTGCTATCTTCATCTGAAACAATTTTCACCAGTATATTCCTCCCTAATGGTTATTACGCCTCTGCAATTCCAGCATTATTTCTTTCTAGTCAATAATATAGGTGTCAGTGTACTGTTTGGCAATTCCATGTAGTTTTACTTTCCTCCGACACCTTCTGTTCAGGCTGGAGCATTATATAGGCTTTACCTCATGTTCGCTACTGAACCACACATATATACAGACATAAATTATCAATTTACATTCAATTTTCATTAAAAGATATCAAATATTTCAAGCTTACCACAATTCATGGAAATAATACAGAATTACGTTGACTGGCACTGAATATAGCACAATTTCGATCTGCCGATGTCCCAGGCTTTTATTTAGAAAAATATGCACTGGCGCTCAGCGCACTGGTTCTGTAGTAAGTTTATTTGCAAATGTGGTGTTGACCTGACGCCTCTAATTGACTATATTGGCAGGTCTAACCAATCATGCCATGTTTACACAGCTTTTCAAAAAAGTACTCCTACTCACGTTTTCCCTAACAACAACGAAGTAGTATTTATAGTCCGACTAATCGTGTTTAGCCTTACATTTATTTTCCGCCAATCAAATAGGAGGTAACATGTCAGCATATTTCCGTACAATGGTGTGTTGAAAATCTGCCACTGGGCGATTCTGATTTGGGTGTTGTCTGACATCCCTCACTATTTCTTTTGGCTATAATTTGGTAATTCCTAGACTATTTGCGTAACGTTTAACATATTATTTGTCAGCAAGTCCTAAGGAACCCAAATATACAAATTTAATGGGGCTAAGGGGCTGCGTTCAAAATATGTATTTTCCAGGATAGTCGTGTAGTTTTTTTTATTTTTTATGTTTAGAACCGCCACCTGTCCTGCTGTACTGTCAGACTAATGTCAGGATTTTAGACATAAAACAGTAGAATGTCATGTTTCCTAATAAGCGTTTTGTAAGTTTTTTAAAACCTAACTCTCGTTTGTGTAGTGTTTTTTATCACTGTCGATTTGAAAAAAGCTAGTGCTTGTGGCCTTACACGCGTGATGGTAGTAATTGTGTATCGCGCGACTGTGGTAGTATTGCCTGCGTCCCTGCTTTCAGCCCTCCCTTCTTTCTATCTTTAGTCCATCTGTCTTTCGTTTTAGATAACGTAGTGTATAAAAAGACATGAATGGAATTTTAAATCTAGGTCAACCTGCGTATCTCAAGGTTTTTCTTAGAAATGCAGCACATGTTTTATCGTAGAAAGCGGGTATTGAAGCAGTAGGCTTTTACTATCAACGTGAAACGTTACAATTTGCAGACGAAGTAGAAAACAAGGGGGATTTCGAGTACAGTCATTGTGACAGCACTGTTCTTTACCATTCTTCTTTCCTTTTATTGAAGTTATTTGTTAGGCTTTACATTTACGTTTTAATTTATATATGTGGATTTGAATTTCTCACGACAATGATGATGATGATGATGAAAACAGACAAAAAAGACATACGGCGAGAAGGAGAAAAGTGACATATAAGACAAGACAAGAGACACATTAGATAAGACAAAGAAAAGTGACATATAAGACAAGACAAGAGACACATTAGATAAGACCAAAAAAAGTGACATATAAGACAAGACAAGAGACACATTAGATAAGACAAAGAAAAGTGACATATAAGACAAGACAAGAGACACATTAGGTAAGACAAAGAAAAGTGACATAAGACAAGACGAACGAACGAACGAACGAACTTTATTTTCAAAGGGTTAAGAATTGGGCACGCAGGCCCGTTTGACATTCTGCCCTTCCTCTCTCTCTCTCTCTCTCTCGTCATGTATACTATATCCTTTCATCCTCACATTTACTTTAAGCATAATTAAGGCATTTATCATTATAAAAGTAATATTACATTTGCAATAATCATCATAGTTAAAGTACGTTTTTAAAATAAAATTTAAAAATAAAATAAAATAAAATAAATAATAATAATAATGAATTTAAAAATAAAGTAAATAAAAATAAACATTTAAAAAAACACAACAACAACAACAACAAGACATAAAAATCGAATTCTTCGTACAGTAAATTAGTGATTTGAGACATTCAGAAGTATGTTATAAGAACTCGTGAAATTTTCAAACGGTGTGCAACTGAATGACTCAGGGACTTTTTTTTTAGGTTCATCAAGATGAGGTGGGGTAAACAGTTACTTTTCTCGCTGTCTTTGCGTCCCAAACTCAAGACCAGAATCAGGCTAGGTAGATAGTTAGATAGACATATAAGAAAGCAATTAATTTGCCAAGGGTTGAAAATCGGGCACAGTCCCCTATTGCATTTTTCCTTCCTCTTGCTCATCTTTTATTACTGTTACTCAAACATTCTCCAGCATACTGAAAGTATTAATGTAAGGGCAGTGCAACATTACAAGGAAGTATAACAGCATACATTAACAGTACCTGATCATAAAATTAAGAATATAAGTTATTAAGAATATAATATTAAGAATAAGTATATTGTAATGAAAACTAGATCATCAGCGCCTCCATACAGTACAAGGCGATTGACATAAGTCAAACGAGACATATAAGACAAGACAGACATAAGAGACATATAAGACAAGACAGACAAAAGTGGCATAAGACATGAGAGACAAAAGTGACATAACACATTAGAGACAAGTCAAATATAAGACAAGACAAACGAGACATAAGAAAAGTGTCACACAAAGTTCTTACACAATCGTCCATTTCTTCTGTCTACCCTTATGCTACACTCCTCTACGTCAGTGTTGCCTAAATTCTCCTTTCAATAAGGGCGTCCCCCTAAAATAAACACCCATCTTCTTCAGGCTTGACCTCTCGTCGCATGTTTATTTTCCTAATTATGAAAAGTCTGTTCTTTGTGGCAACTTCTTCTCCAAGTTCCAACTTAGTGCCGTAGGAAATCATGTCTCTCCGCAACTTTCTGTATCCAGCATAATTTATCAATTCTGCTGATGATGTCAAACTGTCCAGTATTTGCTCTCTTTGTCTTCCCGTATCCCTTTTTCCTTTAATCTTACCTGTTATTACGATATATTCCAGCATTCCTCTTCTCTTAACATGCCCCAAAAAAGTTGATTACTTTTTTCTAACGTGAAATAAGTTTCCTTTGCGCATTATCCTCTTTCAGGACATCCTCATTACTCTTTCTGGCAGTCCATGGTATTTTTAACATTCTTCTGTAAAACCACATCTCTGCTGCCTCTAGTGCCTTCGCTATTTGTTTACTAATTGTCCATGAGTCACTCCCATATGCTAAGATTGGTTCTATATAACACTGAAGAACTCTATTTTCTTACTTCCAATGACAAAGAATTGTTGCATAAAATACTATTCATTTTATAGATTGCTGCTTTTGCCTGAGCTATTCTGCACTTCACTTTCGAGATGCATCTTCCATCCGTTGTTATTAATATTTGAATTTATTGACCTGTTTTAAAACCGTTCAATTTACTTTGATAGTGCATTCTGGGGAAGCCCTTTTCTTTGAGACGACTATTACTTCTGTCTTTTTGCTATTAAGGCTTAGGCCGTTGTTTTTACTTTCTATCACTATTGTATCAAACATTTCCTTCAGCAACTTTTCACTTGTTGCTATTAAGACTGTATCATCGGCGTATCTCAAGTTCTTTATATTATGTCCGCCAAATTATTATGTCCTCTAGAGATCTCATTATATTTTCACTGTACAGATTGAACAGGTCCGGTGACAGCACACATCCTTGCCTGACACCCTCTTTTACTTGCTAAAACGTTCCTATTTGGCTGCTAATTCTTACAGCTGCTGTTTGTTGCCAGTACATATTTTTTATTATCCTCAAGTCTTTACCATCAATGTTGATGCTTTCTACCATTTTGATAATTTCCTCATGTTTCACTTTGTCAAATGCCTTAGTGTAATCTATAAAGCACGAGTACAGATCTGTCTTCACCTCTATGGCTCTTTCTATTAATGTTCTTATAATATATATAGCATTCGTAAGAGAGACAAGACGTCAGGAAGCGATCGCAAAAGGATCCAATTATAGGGTGTGCCAAAGTTATTCAGAAGTAACTTGTAAAGTTAAAAGTAAAAAACTTCTTTTATAATACTTGAGTCACACAGCCGAGGAATTCCTCCTCATGTGTTAAAGTAAGGAGTTGTGAATTTACAATTACCATTAACTCATATGAGAAGACTGCACCTTTACAGCTGCAGTGATTTGCTATTGGTCATTCTATTCAAAATGTCTGCATCCCATTCATATTGAGGGGGTTAGTTTTAACATGTATATTTTATTATTTTATATGTGCCTTTTACATGTGTGCAATGTTTATTACTGTCAAGTTGTGGATGAGGTTGGCAGCCTCATTATGTCAAGTTGTGGATGAGGTTGGCAGTCTCATTATGTCAAGTTGTGGATGAGGTTGGCAGCCTCATTACGTCAAGTTGTGGATGAGGTTGGCAGTCTCATTATGTCAAGTTGTGGATGAGGTTGGCAGCCTCATTATGTCAAGTTGTGGATGAGGTTGGCAGCCTCATTATGTCAAATAAACTGCCACATAAACCACCACTTTAAGAGATGGTGACGTCATCGTGGGGAGCACAGGAAGCCCCCATTGAGAGCAGAAAGAGGATGATGCTGTAGATATTATAATGTATATTTTAGATGTCAACATTATTTCAGATTGTTGTATATATAATTATAATTCACTTGCATTCTTCCGCTCTCCTCCCACTTTTCTTTAACCTGAGGGTCTGAGATTTTATGCTCAAGGGCATTGGGAAAATTCAGATGAAGATGAATTGATGGAGGAAAGCGGAGGAAATAAACGTGTAAATATATAATTACAGAAAATTAAACAATTAATGTACTACAGCCACAGACTTACTTAGCAATGACATCAGGAGACAAAAGATTTAAGGGAGATTCGATTTTATATTTCTCTCAGTTTCTAATACTAGTTACTAGTACACAGCTTTGGACACCATCCATAAGAGACGGGTATAGAGGACACTCGAAGTGGCGACATTTGTGGAAGTTAATTTTGCAACGCAAGGAACATGCTCCCAAAAGCCATTGGACTCCTGAAGAAAGAAGGAAAGCAAGAATTCACTGTTAACCAGCATCAACTAAATCAGACTACAGCATCAACCTTTTGCCACAACTGGACAGTTAAGTTGACCTAATCCATACAGATACTGGACTCCATAACATTATTCCACATTCATCCTATGATGAAAAATACATTTAATAAAAGAAGATAACACCATATTTACCCCATTTTCTAAAAGCATCAATTTTCATTTGTATAACTCTTTCACAATTTAATATACGGCTTATATATTGTGGTGGGTTTTGATGTTAAGAAGGTTGGTGTATGTGGTGAAGTTGTACTTGAGTGAGGTCAATCTGTGAAGGTCCCTGATGTAAACAATTGATAGCTGTGTTTCAGAGAACCTTGCTGATACCACCTACGATCTCACTCAAAGTTATATTTTGGCCTAGTATGATTGAGAGCTATGTTTAGTGTCTAGAGTAATGTAAGAGTGATGTTAAAGAACCTCAATACAAAAACATACACATACATATATTAAGTACTATGATAGACTCAACTAACTCCAGTTGTTAACTTTTATATTTAGAATTTCTTTTGTTAATCTTTATTGGTCCTGAGCCTAAATTTGTTTTGGTCAGGACTACCTCTCAATGAGAATCATATTAGATAGATAGATATATTTACATATACGAGGCGTGTTCAAATGAAACCCGACCGTGCTGCGCCAAGTGGACATTCGTAGGAGGAGCATGATGACGTCACATCTGACGTAATAAGCACATACGCATGTACAAGTGTGTAAGTGTTCATTCTCCTAGTATTCATTAGTTGTGCTGCAGACCGTTAAAATAATGGCCGGTGTGATAAGGAATCCGTCCAAAAAATTCAAGTCACAGATTTCCGCCGGTACGGTTATGCTGACCGTATTTTTTGACCATGAAGGGCTTCTATTGGTAGACTTTAAAGAGCCTGGCGTGAACATCAATGCCATCCGCTACAAAGACACACTAGACAACCTGCATACAGCCATCAAGAATAAACGACCCGGCATGCTTTCGCGTGGTGTGATTCTGTTGCACGACAATGCTCGTCCACATGTTGAGAACATTGTGCAGGAAGCGTTAGCAAGGAAAAGGTGGGAAGTTCTGCCACACCCAGCCTACAGCCCCGATCTGTCACCATGTGACTTTCATTTGTTCGGACCCTTAACAAAATCTCTAAAGGGACAACGATTCGACTCCGGTGCAGACGTCAGGGCCTCGGTGACCAAATGGTTCAATAAGCAACCAAAGTCATTTTTCTCGGACGGCATCCGCCGTCTACCCAAGCAGTGGGATGAGTGTCTGAATGCCTATGGTGACTATTTCTAAAGGACCCTAGTGAGTATTTGCTTCATAACAATTGCTGTATTTAATTCTACTATTCCTGCTGATGTACCTTACATATATTTGTTATAAAGCCACTGGGACGGATTTCATTTGAACACACCTCGTATATATAGATATTTACATAAAAAGGACAATATGTCCAAAATACATTGTCAAAAATTTTCAATTGGTGTTAATTACTCTATTTTAACTAACTGGTACTTGGAGGCAGGTTGGGGATTTTCCTCATCCCAAAGTTCTTTTGTTTCACCTATGATTGTTTATTTTATTCTTTGGGAGGAAAGTTTATTTATACACAGGAGATCTTTCACAGTCACTGATAAGTTGTCCCAGGCCAGATATTAAGACTTATCTGGACCCTGGAATCACAGCAGTTGTAGTTGGTTTGGCCAAACACCCCAGTCTCCTCTGGTCTTGGATGTCTTTACTATAAGCAGATACCAGAGACTCTTCGAAATCGTGCAGAAATTCTCAATCAGCAATTACCAGCACCAGACAAGTACCAGCAGAAACTCCTGTAAATGAAAGTTATGTTTCTGTCTTAACATCAAACTAACTCCTCCCAATTTACAGGTAATAATACATTTAACACAAAAGAACTTGGTCAGCTCTCTCTGACCAACCTAGCTTCTCTACTCTAGTTTGATGGAACAAATTGTACCAGTTTTCTTTTCTTTTCCCTAATGGCTGCTACGCCTCTGTCATTCCAGCAGTAATCTTTTCCATGCAATAAGATAGGTGTAATGCTCCTGTATGACCATCATATATAGTCCTGTAGTTCTAAACTTCTTGGATAGTCCATTATATGATGGATCAACATCTAGGCCATGCCTAAGTCTGCCATGGAACCACCTAATTACAGTCCTTTTTACATGGCCTTTTCTTACACTCGACCCTTTTTTAATTAAAAAGTTAATAAAATCAATCTTACCACATATTCAAGGAAATATAAACAAGTACGATGACTAGGCAATAGAATATGTCACACTTTCAGCACTGCCCCTGTCCAGACTGCTTTCTGTTATTAGTATTTTAAAAAAAGCACAAGTCTGCTCATCGCTGCTTGCTCCTCAGAATATTTTGAAAAAATGGCAGCGAGCAGCCTACTTTTCCTATAATGTAAAAGGCTTTGGCCAATGAGACCAAGCATCTCTTTATTTTGAATGAACTTTTTAAAAAAATCTCAAACCACAATGCGTTACTACTACCAACTATATTTGTATTTTTAGGTCAGCCAATAATATTTCGCCTTGCTTTAAATACTATCCAATCAAATTCCCCGTACCTTCTTTCCCCAAAGTTGTTTTCAAAATTATGCCATAAAAAAATTAAGCAAGCATGACTTTTCCTGACAGTCTGTCGGATCCTCTATAGTATTATGGCTATAATTTGGTCATTTAGTGGACTATTTGTGTAACTGATAACATATTCTTGCTCAGAAAGTCCCAAGGCACCCAAATATATAATTTTTTATGGCCCTAGGTATCTCGGTTCAGAATTCCATATTTTTTTCTATGTTAGTTGTTTATTTCTAGAGACTACCACCTGTTCACTTCTTTTCCATGTACTTTCAACCTATTTACGAGAATCATCCGTATTACGTTAGAATTACGTCATTCTCAATAAGAGCTAAGCCTGTTTTCGTGACCCAATTGTCTACATGTTCTAACTTTTACATCGTATTTTGAAAATCGCTCAAGGCAAGTCTTGCCACTGCGTTGCTATTGGCTTTTAGTTTGAAATCAACGCGAAACGAATTAGCATTGGGCCATCTATCCTTCTCTTCCCCCGTTTTCCTATATACTTTGTCTTCTAGGCAAATATTTGTTTGAACTTGGAAAAAGTGTTACATTTAATCTCAAGGTCACTTAGGAACATTGAGTACATTTTATTCGGCCATAAGGCGTTATCAAAACTAATACACTGGCGGGTGGGTGAAGACGCCAATTCTCTACCAAATTTTTAGTTCTATCTTATTTTTGACTTTATGCACTATCTTGTTATATTCTAATTTAGATGTTGTATTTAGAATATCGTCACACACACACACACACACACACACACACACACACATATATATATATATATATATATATATATATATATATATATATATATATATATATATATATATATATATATATATATATATATATATATATATATATACAGTATTCCCCCCTTTTACGCTACCAATACGTTTAAAGACCCCTCGCGTAAACTGAAAATCGCGTATAATAGCGCACGCCATATACAGCATACGTGTATTTCCTATATGTTAATACCTATCACACATTTTTTCCTATAGATAAGGTAAATGAACACTGTAGTAACAATTATTAAAGTAAAATACTGTAATAATAAAAGTAATTTAAAATATAATTATTACAAAACAGTACTAGCCTACTTTCTCTCTCTCTCTTTCTCTCTCTCCATTCATAAATGTTATTGTACTCACCTTCCTCTTCGGCCATCTTCTTGAAACTGTGGTGGTGATGATGATGATACAATGCCTACTGGTGAAATCAAAGTGAATGATGTAGTTTTCATTGTTTAGTAGCGTTAAGCAACTCGTCACCTTCCGACGGTACTTGCATATACTACTCGTCAAAAGTCAAGGGCCA
>JAMPIV010023159.1:70000-110000 GCA_024509875.1 Oreohelix idahoensis | reverse complement strand
ATCACCATATTAAGACAGAAAATTGTTCATCATTCTGACACTGCTAAGAGCACCCATCAAATTTAATGACATATATTCCTTCATGTACAGTAACAAACACTAAACAACATCCACACATATCTCTGGGTATGTCAATCTGAGAATCTCAAGACCAGACCAATGGTAGATCAAATGATGTACACAAGTTGGTTATCAATCAAACATTCTATCGTGGACAAACAACAAAACAGTCACAACTCACACTGAGTACACTGTAGATCAATGAAGAACAGATAGATAGAAGTTATGAGAAAATACAACATAAATATTCTTCAACGTCACCAGTTTACAACCTTCATACACGAAATTTCCAACAGAATCACACCCAAAAAGAGAGAGAGAGAGAGAGAGAGAGAGAGAGAGAGAGAGAGAGAGAGAGAGAGAGAGAGAGAGAGAGAGAGAGAGAGAGGACAATATGTTACACACAAACAACCACTAATGTGTTGTATAGACCAGTAAATAAATTTCATTTTTTTAAAACAATCAGTACACTGTAGATCAATGAATGACAAATTCTCCAATTAACAACATTTATACAGGAATATAAGCCTGAGCCAGATCGAGGTTTTAGGTCAAGCAAACATGTTACAATGAGGGAGGAACAAATTAGCAAATAAAGTTCATTTTTACAAACATTTAGCATTTCTGTTAACATACAAATGTTAACAATAGACAAGCTATACATTTTAATCTGATGACATCAGACATCCTAAATATTTTAAGCTTGTTAAAATTTACAAATGTTAACAAGACAAGTTACATATTTAAATCTGATAACATTAGACACGCTAAATAAAGCTGGTTAAAATTTACAAAAGCTTTGCATGCTACAAACTGACAAAACACGGCATCAAGTTTGCTACAAAATGTACACAAGATAGCACTCAACATGTTAACAATTACCATCAAACCCTTCACAATAAACAGTGTTGTAATCCACTGTCAAACCTCTTTCTCTCCAACCACCCTACATCCATGCCAGATAGTTACACTAGATGTCCTTTTCCCCCTCAGTGTATACTCAAGTCATTTCCACTTATATTTGTTTGTGTTGTTGAGCATCTCTTGCTGGGTTTTTTCCTACAAGTGTCCACATTTCTACTGTTGCGTGATAAATTCTCGCAACATCGTTTTATTTCAATATCTATTTTATAACGCAAGGGCAACAACTGCTTGAAATTTATTGTCACTTTTCTCGGTAAGCATTTGTCTTCTCGCGTTGGTATCGAATGCAGTTAAGTTTTGAGCTGTGGGTTTTTTGCGCTGGACTGCGCATGACTTGTCTTGCTTCTTGGTCGATCGGTTTCCGCCCACCACTAGTGGAGTGAGCGATTTGGAATGGCGAAAGAGATGCCTCGTTGAAGAGGGGATCTCCGCTATTTTTTTTTGTTCTGTCAGGAATGTGAGAGTCCTCTTATGGATATTTCGTTTATTCGAGATAATACCTCTAGTGTATTTGCACATGCCGGGAGGCATAATATTTCTGTGTATTTCCGGAAGGCAAGGTAAATTAACATTTTCATTAACTCTATCGATTTTTGGTCGTGAACGATTTCTGGTTCATAGCCTGTCTTCGAAAGTCGTCGTCACGAGATGTTTTCCTAGCTCACATGTCGCTGCATTGTACTGCATCGGTTGATGCAGGTACCAAGGACCATTACTTGCTACTTTGTTAAATGAACTAGGTTCGGAAAACCTTTATTATCTAGAGGATATTTTTGAGGACATTATTTATACTTCGGCAGACGTGTCTGTCTTGCTGAAGTCAAACTAAGGAGAGTGAACTGATCTCATACATCTGGTTATCTCCTGGCTGTTATAGAAAGGGATGGAGTTTTTCACCTGACTACATTTACAGCACTTTGAAATATAACATGCATCTGACTCATCATTGTAATGCTGTCTACCGTCTATTGCTGTATTGAATGTTGCTGTGATAATGACTGTTTGATGTGCCTACATATTCGCGTAACCATTTTGTCACTGTGGCGTCCACAATAAATAATGAAGAAAAAACGTCAACGGCTGTTACAAGAATCATTGACTTTATACGTCGTGAGTTTACTGACGTCCTATGTGGATTGCCCTGTTATTTTTGTATGAACATTGTTTTGACTGAACACATCTGCACACCACACAAAAACCAGACATGCGGATACCATCCATCATCATATGGCATCACGCATCATTTGGTGGCCATAAGCTGGTTTGATTCTGGTACCAGCAAACACGGGGTCCCTTACCCACTTCATTGTCAACAAGAATTCATCAGCATCCTTCAAGAAATTAACATTCTTCAATACAGTCAACATCTTCAAAATTTTCAAAGTACTCGGCGTTGCCCGGTAAAAGTCAAAATTTCAACTTTTTGACGAAAACAAGAATTTGACAGTACCCGGCGTTGTTACATGTTGCCGGATAACTCGGACTGCTGTTATCTTTTACGCAAGTCAAGCAAGTTGCTGCTGTCAAGGTTCCAGTGCTGTCGTTTTTGTGAAGGTCAAGTGCCGGTTGAAACGGGTTGTTTTCTGAAGAAGGCCAAGTACCGATTTCCATCAACTTACTTTTGGATTAGAAGGTCAAGTGCCGAAACAACTCAACACACAGTATTTCGGAAGCTCTTGTACCATCGTGTTAGCAGTGGAAACAGTTCAGATGTGCCATCATCGTTGGAGCTTCGCTCTTTAGGACGTTGATTGACATCCGTTTTTCTGCTGTTCTACGATTGGAAGCCTATAAGTTAAGTGGCCTGTTTGTATGTAAACTGTGCCCTTATACTTCTGCTGAGTCTTCTGTGTATCATCTCATTCTATATGTTATATGTTTATATGTTATTCGTATATTTATATGTTTATATTTCAGCGGGTTCTCGGTTGGGTGGTGTCTCCGTTAGATTATGCCACGTCATAGAGGTCGTCTATTGTGAGCGTTTTCTGTAGGGTTTGCAAATTTCCAATACTGGAATTTGCTAAGCGACTTCTGTTGCTATTTATGTTAGCTGTGATGACATGTTTTAATATTGTTTTCGTTATTATTTCGCATTCTTTAGTTTTGTTTTGATTTGTTTGTATTTGTTAGCCTACTCTTGTCTATAATTTAGTTTCATACAACATTTTTGTTTATACACTGTGGTGTCATGTATTTTGTTTAATTCTATCGCAGATATCGTCACATTTTTTTTGATATTTCATTAATTTCTGCTTTATTTTTAGTTGATTTCTGCGAACGTTTTTGTATTGTTGCTGATCTTTGTTATTGTTTACATTGTTATTGTTTACATTGTTTGTATTGTTTACATTTTCAATGTTTACATTCTGCATGTGTTTACATAGTCATTGTTTACAGTTATAGTAATTAGTTAATGGGCTATGCTAATGCACTGTTACTACTACACTGATGATAAATGAATGATGAATAGTGTCGTGCACTATTGAATGAGAAGTGCACTTATGATCAAGAATTGAGTGCTGATATTTCATATACAAGTTCTTTGATTGGAGACTTGTTTCCCACAGAGACTGGGATAATATAATGTGATGTGAATATACAAGTGCTTAATTAAGACTTGTTATACTTAGGTTTGAAATAAATTAGTTAATTATTTCAGGTTTTGGACTTATATATTACTCATCATGTCTACATTTGAGCACTTTATTGAGCAGGGTAAATTGCTTGGGAAGACTGGTGATAAGTTAGAAGAATTTGCAACTGCTCGATATGATAAAGCAATGGAAGCTGAACAAAAGAAACTGCATATGGAAGCTGAACAAAAGAAACTGCAGATGCAGGTGGATGAAAAAAGATTCCAAATGGAAATGGAAAAACAAAAAAGGGAATCAGAAGCTGAGGAAAGAAAACTCCAGCTACAGCTAGAAGCTAAAAGACTTGAAAAAGAAGCTGAAAATAAAAGACTTGAAAAAGAGGCTGAAAATAAAAGACTTGAAAAAGAAGCTGAAAATGAAAGACTTCAAAAAGAGGCTCAGGCTGAGGAAAGAAGATTACAGAGAGAGTCTGATGAGAGGAAAGAGAAAGCAAAAATGGAACATGAAGAAAAGGTCTTAGCTTTAGAGTTGGAAAAATTGAAATTGACAAGCATGAGTAATGGTAATGATTCAAACAAGGGTTCATCTTCTGGTAAGGCTAATAATGATACTTTTAAGATTAAGTTACCAACATTTAGTCCTTCCAGTGATGACATAATGTTCTATCTGGACAGATTTGAACAAGCATGTACAGCTCATAACATAGACAAAGCAAAATATGTTTATCAGTTATCAGGGATACTGACAGGTAAAGCTCTAAGTATATTAAATATGGTGGATGAACCTGACAAGAACAATTATGAGGTTGTCAGGGCCGCTTTGTTAAAGAAATATCAGCTTAACGAAGACGGCTATCGTCTACAATTTAAAAACATGTTACCTGAAAATGGAGTTGAATTCTCCGAGTTTATTGCAAGAATACGCATTACTTTCTCACGATGGGTTGAGCTATCTAAGACGGAAAAAACTTATGAAGGACTTATGGACTTAATACTTAGAGACAAAGTCATGTCGTCTGTCAATGAGTCTTTCCTTGCTTTCCTTCATGAACGTAAACCTAAAACAATAAAAGAAATGGAAGATTTCTGTTGCCAATACGTAACTGCGCACCCACACATAACCATGGGTAACTCTAAGGTGAAAGAAGGTTTACCAGTTGCTTCGGCAGCTCCGTATGGCCAAAACTTTGCTCGTAGATTCCAACAAAATTTTGATAGAAAGAGTAGCGGTAATTTCTGTCAAAATCATGGAAATCAATTTCATGGTGATTCTTCTTCGAAGAATTGGAGACAACCTGATAGTACTCGTTACTATCACCCTAATAATTATAGGCATTTCAAAAGAGGATATGGTAATAGAGGTTATTCCTGCCGAAGACCTCAAAACCAAACAAATAGATGTTCGCATCAATGTGAACATGATAGTAATCGTGGAAACTGGAATTCGAACCAGGATAACAATTACAATAGAGACAATAATAACTGCAGAGATAATAATAACTCTGATAACTTCAGAGGTAATAATAGTCGGGGTAGATCTCAACACAAAAAAAAAGAGATATCAGCAGGCTAATGCTGTACAACAGGAAACTGAGGGAGCCTGTAATCATGTTGTTGATAGTAAAAACTTTGACACTGTCACTGGTTCTGCTTTTGACTTTGAGAGAGCAAACAAATGCCCCCAATGCAGTACTTTATTCGAACCGGGTACCATAACTACTTTGAGTTGTGGTCACCCACTTCCCGCTCTTCCTGCTGCTGTTGCGCATGACGGGAGGGGTTCTTTAATTCTACATAAGGGTCTTGTTAATGATACTCCGGTCTCACTACTTTTCGATTCCGGATGCACCACTATTGGTGTTAGACAATCGCTTGTAGATCCATCTTGTGCTACAGGAAGGGTTATTAAATGTGTCACATTTGGCGGCACTCTAGAAAAATATCCTACTGCTGTAATTCGCATTGCCACTCCTTTCTTTACTGGAGATGTGCATGCTTGTCTCTTACCTAATCCTATTGCGGACCTTATTATTGGTCGTATTCACGGAGTTAGGGAGTGTACCCCACAGCAGATTGCTGCTTGGGAAGATAATAACATGCAAGCTACAAATGCAGTAGTTACAAGAGCACAAGCTCTACAAACACCCGAAACTTCACTGAATAGTGATAATGAAGTTGATAGCCAAGATAGTCACTTAGTAATCACTCGTGACTCTTTCATAAAATTGCAAGAAGAAGATCCTTCTTTAAAAAAATTCTTCGTTCTTGCGAAGAAAGGTGATCCGAATCAGGATACAAATAGAAAATCTTGGATTGCAATGAGAAACGGCGTACTTGTACGTATGGTACAAGATTCGACTACGTCGGCACATTCGCAAATTCTTGTTCCCAAGAGCATGAGAGTGCAAATATTACAACATGCTCATGACTCGCAATGTGCTGGACATATGGGTTTTTCCCGTACGAAGTCGAGAGTCCTTGCGGCTTTCTTTTGGCCTTTTGTCAATAAGGACATTCGTATTTACTGCCGATCATGCAAGGTATGTCAGGAGGTCAAATCTAGAGGACCACGACATGCTGCGCCTATCCAGGCTGCTGACATTCCTATTCGGCCGTTTCAGAAAATGGCCATAGATATTATTGGCTCTTTTAAGGTCAAGTCGGCCAGAGGACATCAGTTTATCCTTACATGTGTCGATATGTGCACACGTTGGCCAGAGGCTATTCCTCTTAAGAGCATATCTACTACAGATATCGCAGATGCTCTTTGGTTGATATTTTCTCGCTTGGGGTTCCCCAGAGAAATATTGTCAGACCATGGCACTCAACTCATATCTGACACTATGTCACAGGTAATGTCTACCTTACATATTGAACGATCTCTCAGTAGTATCTACCATCCTATGTCTAATGGGTTAGTTGAGCGTCTGAATAGAACGCTCAAGACTTTGCTTGGTAAGATAACTGAAGATCATCCTCAAGATTGGGACAGGGTTTTACCCGCGGCTCTCTTTGCCTATAGAGAAGTCCCTAATGAACACACAGGATTTTCTCCCTTCGAACTTGTCTTTGGCGCGCGTCCACGCGGCCCTATGTCTTTATTACACGATCTCATCACTGCCGATGATATTAGCGATGAAACTCAATCCTCATATGAGTATGTCATTGCTCTTAGACAAAAGATCATTGAGGCATGTAAGCTAGCAACTGCTTCATCAGAAATTGCTAAAGAGAAGGCAAGGCAGTTTGCTAACAAGAATAGATGTCTACGACAACTTTGTCCAGGTGACAAAGCATTCGTCCTACTCCCCAGTAGGGAAAATAGACTTCTTATTGCATGGAAAGGTCCGTATGCAATAGTCTCTTGGATTTCCGATGTTGACTATGTGGTCGATATTGATGGAAAGCATAAAAACTTTCCACATAAACATGCTTTCGGAATTTCACGAACGTCCGGACTATTTGCTGCCTATTTTCCAGGCAACGGATGATGCTCCTGCACCTCACGGTCATTATTCATCCCTGTCTGTCATTCAGGATGAGGAAGCTACCTTCTCTGATGTCAACCTTCCCCTTCCAGTGGTTCCATTACATTCCACGGAATCTTGGAAAAACGTTTCTGTTTCTCCTAATCTTTCTGGTGACGAACATCGACAAGTCTCGTCGATGTTACAAACATTTCAGGATGTTCTCACTGACATTCCTGGACACACAGATGTCATAGAACATGACATAATTCTTACCGACAATAATCCAATTAGGGTTAGGCCGTATCCTATTCCTATACACTTTCAGTCGCAAGTGGAAAAGGAATTGGATGAAATGATTCAATTAAATATAATTGAACCATCGACTTCACCATATTCTTCTTCCATGGTTATTGTCCGGAAGAAGGATAAGAACATACGAATTTGCGTTGATTATCGCAAATTGAATCAGGTCACAAAGTTCGACGCTGAACCGATGCCTTTGTTAGAAGATCTACTGATTAGACTTTCTAATTCTAGATTCTTCACTAAACTTGACTTGTCTAAAGGTTATTGGCAAGTGCCTTTAGCAGAGCATGCCAAACCTCTTACTGCTTTTTCTACACCTAGGGGTCTATTTCAATGGAATGTTATGCCTTTTGGTCTCATGAACGCCCCTGCCACTTTCGTTCGCATGATGCGTCGAATTCTGTCACATCGTTCGGATGTCATCGCATACTTAGATGACATCTATCTCTTCAGTGATACCTGGGAAGATCACTATTTAGGGTTATATGACTTACTGTCCACTCTACGTGAGAATAATTTGACAGCAAAACCTTCTAAAGCTTTTGTTGGTTTTGGTGAAATCTCTTTCCTGGGTCATCGTGTTGGTCATGGTCTCTCGAAGACAGAAGACCACAATACTTCCAAAATACTGAACATCTCTGTTCCTAAAACGAAGAAACAAGTTAGGAGTCTCTTAGGTTTAATTCAATTTTATGGGAGATTTATTCCAAATTTATCTTCGATCATGGCACCTCTATCAACATTGTTGAAGAAAGGTTCGCCTAATCTGGTCCGTTGGTCTGAAGAATGCCAATCTTCACTAGACCAAATCAAGAATATATTTTCTTCTCCTCCCATCTTAAGATTACCTACTCTTGATAGGACTTTTGTTCTTCGGAGTGATGCTTCATCCACTGGGATTGGAGCAGCACTGATGCAAGAATATGCAAATACTCTGCATCCTGTTATGTACATTTCTAGAAAACTAAATGCGGCAGAGAGGAACTACTCGGTTTTAGACCGTGAGTTGTTAGCGATGGTTTGGTCAATTCTAAAACTACAAAGATTCCTCCTGGGCGCACATTTCATTCTAGAGACTGATCAGAAAGCTCTTACAGCTATTCAGACTAAGAATTTGAAGAGTTCGAGATCCACTCGATATGCTATAGCTCTTCAACCTTTTCACTTCACGGTACGAGCTATCCGTGGTGCGGATAATGTGATGGCTGACATTTTGTCTAGATGCCCACATGACTCCAACTAATACTTCTGTCCTATATTTCCATATATTACAGAGTCATAACACACCTATATTTCTACAATAGATTAGCACATCTGTACTTACTTTATATGTACACACTATCGTGCTTTGTTGTCATCTTCTTCTGTTCGTTTTTTAAGATGATAGAGGAGGACTGAGTAGTTAATATAAGGGCCGTTAGTTTACTAAACAGCCACAATTATTAATAATGTATTGTACCTTATGAAGCATATTAGTTATTAATTAGCATTATATTGCTTGTACTTTCTCAGAATGTCATTGTTGAGCTGAGGACTTACCTTACTAGTATCAAGCATGACGAGTTCTAGATTGTGTACTTACCCTCGGAATACCAGAGCATATGTCCTGGATCGTCATGTAGTTTAACTTTACTATGTACTTATGTCATTACATGTCAAAGAATGTACTATTTAAATTTTCCTATCAGATTTGTACATCCATTTTTAAAGACAATATTAGAGTATGCTGTTTAATGATGATTATAGTAACTTGCATACGTATATTGTGTTTACATGCTAACGTGATGTGTGTTGGTGACACCTCCCCGATGTGAATATTTTTTGAGACATATTTATTTTTCTGTTGAGGTATATCCTCACCAGACACTCTATAATTAGCCTATTGTTTGGCAATTTATTTAATTATCAGCGCATAATTCGTGCGTTTTGAGCCGCTTATCGCATGCTCTTTGATATTGAAAAAAAAAAATATGTTCCACATTTTTTTTTTATCGGGAGGAGGTGGTGATATGTTGCGTGATAAATTCTCGCAACATCGTTTTATTTCAATATCTATTTTATAACGCAAGGGCAACAACTGCTTGAAATTTATTGTCACTTTTCTCGGTAAGCATTTGTCTTCTCGCGTTGGTATCGAATGCAGTTAAGTTTTGAGCTGTGGGTTTTTTGCGCTGGACTGCGCATGACTTGTCTTGCTTCTTGGTCGATCGGTTTCCGCCCACCACTAGTGGAGTGAGCGATTTGGAATGGCGAAAGAGATGCCTCGTTGAAGAGGGGATCTCCGCTATTTTTTTTGTTCTGTCAGGAATGTGAGAGTCCTCTTATGGATATTTCGTTTATTCGAGATAATACCTCTAGTGTATTTGCACATGCCGGGAGGCATAATATTTCTGTGTATTTCCGGAAGGCAAGGTAAATTAACATTTTCATTAACTCTATCGATTTTTGGTCGTGAACGATTTCTGGTTCATAGCCTGTCTTCGAAAGTCGTCGTCACGAGATGTTTTCCTAGCTCACATGTCGCTGCATTGTACTGCATCGGTTGATGCAGGTACCAAGGACCATTACTTGCTACTTTGTTAAATGAACTAGGTTCGGAAAACCTTTATTATCTAGAGGATATTTTTGAGGACATTATTTATACTTCGGCAGACGTGTCTGTCTTGCTGAAGTCAAACTAAGGAGAGTGAACTGATCTCATACATCTGGTTATCTCCTGGCTGTTATAGAAAGGGATGGAGTTTTTTCACCTGACTACATTTACAGCACTTTGAAATATAACATGCATCTGACTCATCATTGTAATGCTGTCTACCGTCTATTGCTGTATTGAATGTTGCTGTGATAATGACTGTTTGATGTGCCTACATATTCGCGTAACCATTTTGTCACTGTGGCGTCCACAATAAATAATGAAGAAAAACGTCAACGGCTGTTACAAGAATCATTGACTTTATACGTCGTGAGTTTACTGACGTCCTATGTGGATTGCCCTGTTATTTTTGTATGAACATTGTTTTGACTGAACACATCTGCACACCACACAAAACCAGACATGCGGATACCATCCATCATCATATGGCATCACGCATCACTGACGTTTTCCTGGTTTTGGATTTTAATTGGACGTAGTAGCCAGGTCCATGCCTAACGGTTCTGTTATTTGCATTTTATGACATGTCTTGTTGGGTATTAGATTTTGTGTTACTTACTATTATTACTTTCAGGTGCTAGTAACAGACTGGCCAAGTAACCAGAATTGGCCTGTAATACAGAAATGAGTAAGAAAAGTTGTGACAGAAAGTACAGCCCCATCAATAATTTGAAAAATTACAAACTCTTGAGATTAGCTTTCAACCATTTTCATGACAACAACAAACAAATGATAAATGCCTGACAACTCTCAGAGCCTCACAACAAAACAGCATGGACAACTCTGGACACTTTGTTTCACACAACTTGCTCAAATCCTTGTACATGAAATCAACTTCTTAATGCAAGACAATATTTCTTCTCAAACTAAATATACTACTGGACAAAAGTTAAGGGCCACCAAGAAAAACTCCTCTATGAACCAATTAAATGCAACCAGGTGTAAACAATTTATTACAAAATAAAGATGATTCATCCGTGGAAAAGATCAGTCAAGTTTTTTCTTGAATGTATTCTGTATGCACTAGGTTAATTTTTTTTAAATGTCCAAAAACTGGGTCACTTTAACCCGCACGTGAAAATTGCCATTGTTGCTACAAAAACTCGTGGTCTTTGCAACACGCCCCGCTAGTTCAAAAGGTGAAAAAGTGAGTTGAATTTCTTTTTGTTAGTAAGTCACATATTATTTAAAAAAACTTGACTGATCTTTTCCACGGATGAATCAACTTTATTTTGAAATAAATTCTTTACATCTGGTTGCATTTAATTGGTCCATAGTGGAGTTTTTCTTGGTGACCCTTAACTTTTGTCCAATAGTATATTACACCTTTACAAAAATCTCAACAGTTCATCAGTTACTGTAATTTAAACTGTCCATCTGTCCGTCAGAACGTAACCAGTCTATCAGTCAACCAGTACGTAACGTCCTCATCAATCACTTAAGTTTATCAGCCAGTTAAATAACATCTCCACCAATCACATAACTCAGTCAGTTATACAATGTCTCCCATCATTCACAGACTATCAGTTAATCACTCAATCACGCAAACTTTCCCATCAATCCAGTTAATGAATCCAACACAATCTAGCGGTTAACCATGTACATCAGTCACTTACGGTCTATTACAGCCTACATACAGACACCAGTCAATGAGTCCTTCACAGAATACTTGTACATACCAGCTACTCAAACATATAACATATCCATCAACCACCTACAATACATGGAGGCATATCTGGAGTCATGCTTATTTACTGCATGCTAAGTACAATGCTACACCTTCACTGACTCATCCACACACTACCAAGGATTCCACCTGTGGTGAAACCTTGGGAAAGCCTTTTTACAGAACTGTGGGCCAGGGGGAGAGCACAGTATTTTAGCTCTACCTATTTGGAGAGCCCCCTTGGATGGTGGGGGACGCACAGTATGCCATGCACCTCTTCCTCCTACATTAGGACCAGGTAAAAACCAGCCAAGCTGGAGAAACTGGAGCTCATGACTTCAACTCAGCATGTTTCGGAATGGCAGAAAAGCCTAGATCTACAGCAGAGATAATATCAAGGACTCTTCCACCTGGTATTGGCTGCAACAAAAAGCGAGAAGCTCAGCAGCCCTAGCTAAACAACAACAATCAGCTGCCTACAGTCTATCAGCTACTCAATTATACATCCTATCACTAAAATATCAAATCTATCACTAACTGTGTGTGTCAAAAGCAGCTTTACATCTTTTAAAGGATACACATTTGTAGACACAAAGTAAAGAAACTGAGAATGTATAATAATGCAACCAAACATTTATTCGGATTTATCTGTGTTGAAGTACTGTATACCACTCCAGGGACAACTGAGAACAAAATGTTAAATTGTACAAGTGTATAGTGAGCTGGCTGTGAAAGTATAAACTGTCTACAGATAGAACACTTGGCCTGTCATGGATAAAAGACAAGTCAGTATCAAAATGTAACTATCTGAGGTAATACACAATATGTTTAGCTTTCTGCTTAAGTTTTAAACTGTTATCTAACACATATCCACTGAAAGTTGTCAAGCACTTTTGATACACACTTTTTAAAAAAACCATCAGTTCTTCAGCTTTAACCATTATTATAACATTTAAAAACAATCCAAAATAACAGTACAGATTGAGTCTCATTAATACCAATCATTTATTCTATAGAAATAGTTCAACATCTGTCAAATATCTCCGTCAGCATTAGGTCCATTTCAAGCAACAAAACAAAAGGAATGAAAATAAACGACCATCACCATTAAACATGTGTGCAAACAACAGTCAAAGATGTCTAAGCGCCTCTACACACACAAACATGGCAAAGACTTATTCTCTAGAAGTGTCACACCAGCCTTCAATGTCTTTGGTGTCTGACCTAAAACTCCACAGTTTGCCAGATATTTGGTCAGATTCACTGAATATTCAACATAACAACAAAACCCACTGATCTATGTCAAGCACTGATTATGCAAGGTTCTCTGATGACAAGAAATAGCTATCTGTGAGAAATGGCTTAGACAGAAGCATCATTGGCAAGCTTAACAAACTCATTATTTCAATTCCTGCAGTTTTGGTGCTCACTCATACAAGTCAGACTTCATGGAGATTCAGATCAACCATGACTTACCACAGAAATCATGCCATTTTTATTTCAATCTTGAAAGCTAACTAATTACTGTCAATTTTTTAATGCCTGCACAATCTGAAAGTGTAACTAAACCATATTTATACAAACCTAAGTTATATTACACACTGGACTATACTATAAACAATATGAAATACAGCAAAATACAGCATATATGTGTATTACATGTGGTATGTACAATTTACATGAAAGCCGAAAAGTCTAATATTATATAATGCATATACAAGCCAATAATACCACGCCATAAAGGCCATATACTTATCTGTATGCTATCATAACTAATCAAAGTTATATACATAGCTCACAACTACAAACTGTATTTACACAGGTTTTCTCTCATATTCCAGCACACACTTAGTACAAACATTGCACACCAATAACTTAGACAAATGTGGGGACTTTGAGATTTTGGTAGTACATTAAAAGGTCATTCTAAGACCTACCAAATTGTGAAGCTTTTGCGTAGAAATCCCACAAAATCAGTAACATGTAGACATTTTGAGGTTATGGTTGTACATCAAAAGATCATTCTAAGACCTACCAAATTGTGAAGCTTTTGTGTAGAGATCTCACAAAATCAGTAACATGTAGCCATTTTGAGGTTTTGGTTGTACATGAAAAGGTCATTCTAAGACCTACCAAATTGTGAAGCTTTTGTGTAGAGATCTCACAAAATCAGTAACATGTAGCCATTTTGAGGTTTTGGTTGTACATGAAAAGGTCATTCTAAGACCTACCAAATTGTGAGGCTTTTGTGTAGAGATCTCACAAAATCAGTAACATGGAGACATTTTGAGGTTATGGTTGTACATCAAAAGGTCATTCTAAGAACTCCTAAATTTGTAGCACCTGTGATTAAATCTGGTCAAAACCAAGAACATGTCAGCATTCTGAGATATCCAGATATTGATATGACAAGAAACACCTGTCAAAGACCTTTTCATTTGTATGTTGATGTTCAGATGGATTAGTAGTAGTAGGAACAGTTGGTAAAGTCACTGCACTGTTTTTTTTTATATATTTTGTTTTCAATTTCTAAATTAAATTGTCCATGTTCTGTAAACCGGCGTAAACTAGGTATATAAACTCTGTAACCTATTTTAGCTTGTTGCTACTGACATGTATGGTAAGTGGGCCTGATAAAACAGACCTTGGTAATTGAGAGGAAAAAAAAATTTTAATCAGTCAGTTCAGTGAAAAGTTATACATTTTTTAAAACAGCATGCCAGAGATATAAACTAAGAGAAAATCAGCTTTAATATTCGATGTTATATTTATGTTTATAAAAGTGCAGCGCTTTCTAATACATACTATAGATATCTAAGATCAATTTGGACAAACGTTACTTACCCAAGCTACTTTTAGAACAGAATCTTAAGTTTCACACAAGATCAATATCTGAAAATTAATTTATTTAACCAAACTGACCAATTAAATTTGGTCACAGGTATTCTGGACCCTCAGTTTGTTTTTTTCAGTCTCATTTAGTCCAGATTTTTTTCTTTTTGGCACTGGTATTTTTGTGTGTGCCCACTACTGAATTCCTTACTGCTGTGTGTAACTTTACTTAATCTTGTCTAGCAAGAAAAGAGACATAATATAAGAATAGATAGGCAGACAGATTATCTATAAATATCAACTGTGGCTTTAGCCTTAACAACACTTTTTTTTTTCATTTGTCTTCTTCTAACTGAAACTCATGTTTTGTTAACATGTCACATTCTACTGCCCTGAAAGGGTAGCAGTCAATTATTATTTCTGCTTCTTGTAGTTTTTGTGTAAAAAATGAAAAAAAAATAAAAAATGTTGGATATAACTTACAATGAGCTAATACTTGTCAAAGCCATTTCAAAAATCTAGATCTAGGGGGAAGAAATACCAGTTGCCAGTCTGGCCTTCAAAAGCCAGTCTAAAATAAAAACAATGAACACCACACATCATGAGAAAAATGACTTGTAAGGAGCATTTTGCAAATATTCTTCACAGAATCTGGCACTAAAAATGTCAAATCAACTAATGATTCATTTGTGTAACTGTAACAGCCAATCAGAACAAGCGAAGTAAATAAAAACATGTCCACAGTTTCAGTGACACAGGATCACGACTTCTAAACTTTTGTTTGATTCAGTTTTTTTTAGAGACACAGGCTAGGAGAAGATTCAATGTTTTCTTCATTGTTCTCATAATGAGATATTCTGCCATTAAGTTACCAATTTTGACAGAGTACATCGTATTTGTTAAAACATGATTATTTAGTGACAAGATCTGAGTGTATAGAGAAAGTATATCTATGACATGTGGTAATGAAGCTGAAAGTAGCACATTAAAATGACAAAAAAAGATAAATCTCCACTTTCATTAACTGAGAAGATCATTTTCTGACACCTGGGACATACACCGGGGCACAGCACAGACACCTGAAAATCCAGCACATGCTAAAACTTTCATATTGATAGTTTCAGCTCAAAATTGCTAATGAGACGTATTGTGACAACAGGAAAGATGGATGGAACAACAGAGATGTCGACATAAAGACAAAAGATACAAGACAGTTTAAAATTATGGCATGAATATGTCAATAACATAATCTACACACAGCACCAGGGACAGTGGCCTCGTGTGGTTCAAGGGGGTCCTCTGAAAATACAAAGAAGGAATAAGACTACAAGCATGTCATACAAGACAATTACATGAGGTTGTGGGGCCCGCTAGCTACCTCATCATGTCATACAAGACAATTACATGAGGTTGTGGGGCCCGCTAGCAACCTCATCATGTCATACAAGACAATTACATGAGGTTGTGGGGCAAGCTAGCAACCTCATCATGTCATACAAGACAATTATATGAGGTTGTGGGGCCCGCTAGCAACCTCATCATGTCATACAAGACAATTATATGAGGTTGTGGGGCCCACTAGCAACCTCATCATATCAAATTAGTTGCCACAGAAACCACTTGCATCATCAGGCATGTCATACAAGACAATTACATGAGGTTGTAGGGCCCGCTAGCAACCTCATCATGTCATACAAGACAATTACATGAAGTTGTGTGGCCCGCTAGCAACCTCATCATGTCAAACTAATTGCAACAGAAAAGTTCCACTGTTCCGTCTAAAACCAAACTGTTCTTCTTGGATTTCGCTGTCTACTTTACTTTTTATTCTTTCATGTATGATTTTGAGCAGTATCTTAATTGCGTGACTCGTCAGGCTGATTGTTCTGAAGTCTGAACATTCTGTTGCATTAGGTTTTTTGGGCAATGTTATAAAAACTGATGTTGTTTTTTATCTTCATGTGTGTTATATATCCTGTATTGTATATATCGTTGCATAGTTCTGTGATTGTATCTATGCCAAAGCTCTCCAGGGCTTCTATCATTTCAATTTTTATGTTATCCGTGCCTGCTGATTTTCCTTTTTGTATCATATGAATGGCATTCTCTACTTCTGATCTTAGAATGTTTGGGCCTTCATTAGAATCTGGTGATGGTTTTTTACCTCTGTTGTCCTCGAATAGTCCTTTTACGTATTCTGCCCATCTGTTTGATATGTCTTTCTCATCAAGTAATATTACACCATTTTTGTTCTTGATACAGCTTCCTCCTTGTGCAAACCGCGACCTATTTGATAATTTCTTTATTTCCTCATGCATATCTCTTGTCATGTGCTTTGCCTCCAAGTCTTCTATTTCCTTGCATTTTGTTTCTATCCACCGTTCTTTTGTTGTCTACACATAGTACGTATGTCATTGTCTATTGTTTTATATTCTGGAGTGTTTTTTTGCTTTTTTTTCTTTCTGCTATTTTACTCAAGATGTCGTCTGTCATCCAAATTTGATTTTAAAATTGTTCTATAAGACCCTAAAGAACATGAGGAAGGAAAAACAATGCCCTCTCAAATTTATAAAGGACGAGCAAGGCAAATTGCTTACTGCCCCGAAGGAAGTAATGGAAAGATGGAAAGAATATTTCTCAGAACTCCTGGATGGTGAGCATGGTGAAGCATCAGAAATGATAACCACTAGCACAGAAGAGAAAACAAATGATGGTGAAGATGACATAAAGATGGAAGAACTGAAAGCAGCACTGGAGAAAATTAATATGGGCAAAGCAGCAGGGCATGCTGGTATAACACCAGAAATGGTTAAGTACATGGGAGCATCAGGCGACCTATTACTCTTAAGGGTCCTACAGGCAGCGTGGTGCAACAAGACCATACCAAAGGATTGGGAGATTGCCATCATAACACCAATTTTCAAAAAGGGTGACAATCGACAGCGTGGAAACCATACAGGCATATCCCTTCTCAGTGTCCCTGGTAAAATCTACTCTAGAATCCTAGAGCAGAGACTCCGACGCCTAGCTGAGCCACAATTGGATGAGGTCCAGTGCGGATTCCGAGCAAACCGAAGTACTCAAGACCTAATCTTCACATTCAGATAGCTGAGTGAAAAGGCCATTGATTATAAGAGTGAGATCCATCTTTGTTTCATAGATCTGGAAAAGGCGTTTGACAGGGTCCCCTGGAGCAAACTTTGGGACTGTTTGGAAAGGAAGAACATTCCAGCATCTCTGATTCATACTATACAGAGCTTCTACAAGTCTTGCAGAAATTATGTGAGGACAGCAAACCATAAGTCAGAAGAGTTCAGGACCATCACTGGTGTAAGACAAGGTGATATCCTGTCACCTTATCTTTCTATTCTCCTCATGGACGATGTCATCATGGCATGTAAGGAGAGAACAAGAAAGTATTCAGTGGGGTACTGGAAGATGAGATAGGTCTGTATTTCAGAGCTGGTATTTGCTGATGATGTTGCCCTGATTGCTAAATCAGAGGCACATCTCCAATCCAACCTGCAAGTCTGGAAGGGGGAGCTGGAGAAGAGAGGAATGGTCATAAGCAGCTCTAAAACAAAATCCATGGTGATATCACGAGAAGAAAGAAGGCATCAGATTAAGCTGGGAGAACAGGTCCTGGAGCAGGTCGACCACTTTAAATACCTCGGAGCTATTATAGACCGAAGGGAGGCATCAAAGAAGAGTTGGCCACTCGAAAAGCAGCAGCTGGGAGACTTTTTCAGGCCATAAATCGAGGATTCATCGGCAAGAGAGAGATTGGTAAGAAAACGAAGATGGCTGTATACCGCCCCTCCTATGTCCCAGTCTTGACATATGGATGCGAATCATGGGCAATGACTAGAACCCACAAAAGCCAGATCCAAACCTCAGAAATGAAGGTGGTTGAAGTAACAAGAAGAGACATGGTCCGCAACCATTCGATACGTTAAGACCTAAAATCCCACCTCCTGCAGACCCAAATAGAACAGTCCCAACTAAGATGGTTTGGCCATGTCTGCAGAATGGGAGAAGATCGGCTACCACGACAAGCATGGGAAACAAAGAGCCAGGGATCCAGACCCCCAGGACGACCCAGAGTCCGCTGGGAGGACAACATTAGACAATCTTTGAAGGACCGAGGACTAGAATGGAACCATGCCAGGAGGAAGACAGCCGATAGGATAGTCTGGCGCTCTCTCTTCCAAACCTCTACACCTCACGGTAGAAGGGGAGCAACTAAGTAAGTAAGTATTTCATATCAATCGGTCCAGTATCCCTTAGTGCCCTAGATTTCTATGAATCAAGGGCACTAGTATCCCTACACATCCCCCCCCCCCCCATTTGGGACTTAAATGTAAGTAATCGATAGGTCGGACGACGGGCGAATTAAAACATGTCTGGTACTGGACAATGGTAAATATCCTAAAGGTTACGAACGTAGTTTGCAAGTAATTCTACGTAGTGGGGCAATGAAAGACAATACAGGGAACCGCCATACAACAGTAAGACAAATAACGACGCCACGCAGGCGACACAAAGAGACCTCACTCGAGTCGCAAAAACAGAGGACTTTATGACAAGAGGCGGATAATTTCTGTATCTGGCGGCCAATCCCAAATCAAAAAACGTTATACTATAATATAAAATATGCATGAATTGTTATCAAATTTTGTCTCTTTGTAGTTATATCTTACGTTTATATAATTATGTTATAAATAGTTTTTTTTTAATTAATGAAGAAAAGTATCCCGTTCAACCTCTGATGGGTTATAATTATGATATATATTGTTTTCAATTCCAAATAATATGAACAACTGCCGATATGAGAAAGTGGCATCACATTTGTCAAATCATTGTAAATAGGGACAATCACAATTGTGCTTATATGTTTATAATAGCCCCTTCAGACATAACTGACTATGGGAATGCGCCCCTGAGGTGACAGCCCTCAGCTGCTTATTTTCTTGGTGTTCCTCTTCTTGTTGTGTGAGCCTTTCTTCGCCCAATCTGAGGTGGCGCCGTAAATAGCATTGCCACTTAGTGCGATCGGCAGCTTCATCCTCCCATGTTGCTGGATCCATGTCCAGTGCCCTCATATCTCTCTTGCACACATCTTTGAACCTCAGCTGTGGTCGCCCAACTGTTCTCTTGCCATCTGCTAATTGTCCGTAGAAGATATCTTTTGGGATTCGACCATCTTCCATGCGGCGAACATGGCCAAGCCAGCGAAGTATGCGCTGTCTAAGCAGAGTATACATACTTTGAAGGCCAGCACGTGACAACACCTCGACATTTGTCACTTTATCTTTCCACGAGATGCCGAGGATGCGGCGTAGACACCGTAAATGGAAGGTATTGAACCTTCTTTCTTGCTTAGCATAGGTCGTCCAGGTCTCGCTGCCATATAGGAGTGTGCTGATGACGCAGGCATTATATACCGTTTTTAAAAAAATATCAAGAAGAAACTCTGAACAAGAATAATATTAAAGTGGGGGGGGGGGGGGGGTAGAGGCCTGGTGGTTCCAGTTATATAACTGACTTTAACAGATATTTAATTGACTTTCATCTGTTAAAAGAGTGAGAAAATACTTTGTGGTAACGGAAAGGCATACTTACCTAGGAAAATGGCACAAATTGGAGAACTGTCAATCACCAAACCTGCTCCAGAGTTCCAAGCTACTGCGGTTGTAGATGGAGAGTTTAAGACAGTCAAGTTGTCTGACTATCGGGGGAAATACGTGGTTCTATTCTTCTACCCTCTAGACTTCACCTTTGTTTGCCCGACTGAAATTATTGCATTTAGTGACCGAGTAGAGGATTTCAAGGCCATTGGGTGTGAGGTGTTGGCCTGCTCAACTGACAGCGTCTACTCACATTTAGCATGGGTCAACACACCACGCAAACAGGGTGGTCTTGGTCCCATGAAGATTCCCCTTCTTGCAGACAAGACAGCAGAAATTTCAAAGAAGTATGGCTGCTTAAAGGAAGATGAAGGAATAGCATTCAGAGGTTTGTACATCATTGATGACAAAGGCAACCTGCGGCAGATAACCATCAATGACCTTCCAGTTGGTAGATCTGTAGATGAGACCCTCCGACTGGTACAAGCTTTCCAGTTCACTGACAAGCACGGTGAAGTGTGTCCAGCAGGATGGAAGCCTGGGAAGGAGACATTGAAACCTGATCCTAAAGGTAGCCAGGAATACTTCACCAAAGCAAACTAATATAAATGTGGCAGAGATTACTTCAGCATCGCTAACTGGCTTCAAGGTAGAAGGGTTACTTCGGCTAGCTGATGGGTTACTTGAGCAGTCTTATCTAGAGGTAGCAAGGATTATTTCAGCAAACCTTAACTGCCACTGATTACATGTCTTGATACTCTTGTTACTTATATATATATATTTTGCTCTTGACATTTTTTATTTGACCTTAATATTGACAGTAGGAACAGTTATTTGTTTCTCAGATCTGTGACGACATTATTTTATTTCGTTTTTTTGATTTTTTCTGTTGCACAAAAACTCAAAAGATAGATGTCAGATTCTATATCAGGAAGTCAACATTTTGTTTTTACTTTTTGTTTTGTTTTAGGCTAATATGGCATCTTTATGTGTCAATGGTGGTCTATATGTGACAAAAGTTAGTTGCTTATCCTTTGCAGGACGTGGCAATCAACCCCAGCTTTTATTGGCTGTTTGTGATTTTTCTAGGCAATTTTTTTCATTCAGTAGTTTGCCATTGCTTTCTGAACAGTACGGCGCTTATTTTAGATCCTTAACCGCCGACCGTCAAAGCAGTCAGTGGCCACCACGCCTAGTGACGGTGCTTATACCATTGTTAAAAATCCACACAAAGCGATCTGCTACCAAACCGCCTGCAGCAGGTTTCGAACCTGGTATATCTGGATTATGAAACTGCGTTCATATCCATTAGGCCACAGGCGCCGACAACACATGTGACAACACATACAAATTCTTCAAGACAGCGTTGAGCTCAGCAGTTTTTGTTGAACAACAACAACAGAAGGATGTTAAGAAAACCATGGACAATTAAATATCTCGTGACAACAATGTAGGCAGATTCTATATCAGGAAGTCTACCATTTGGTTTTTACTTTTTTTTTTTCGCAGGAAGTTTAACAGATTCCTTAACTGGACTAGTTTAGCAATAAATAGCCATACAGACCACCATTATATGAGGATGTGTATAAACATGTAAATGTAATTTTGTGATTGGATACAGTAAGATATCTACTTTAGGGTGATAAATGATATCTGGAGTAAAATGTTGAAATCTGGATTGAAATGATGAATAATGATAGAAACCTGAAGATAGTAGGCTAATGTAGGTGGTAGATATTGGAGACAGGAAAAGGGTGGTTAGAAAGGTGATATATGGATATCTAAGGCAGACTGAGACAGAAGGAAGATTTCTAAATATAGAGATTGATACTGTTGATGTTGCAGATTTACTGAAGATAAAAGGATGATATTTGGAGGTAGAAGTTGAGGTATCTTAAGGTAGAAAGTTGATTGAAGGATGACAGAAAGATACACTGGGTGTACTTATATACAGGAGAAGTTAAAGCAGTTGGTAGTGGGTATCTTAGCAGGATAAACAACGAAGAACGGAAAGAGTGTGGAAATGGCATACTTTACACCCACCCACCCACGGGATATTCTTCAGGGACAATCAAATAAATAAAAAAAAAGGCAGAGACAAGACAGCGAGAACTAATCTTAATGCATAAAAACTAATAAGAGCTGTATCTAAAGATGGACAGCTGTACACATGAGGTATATAAAGCAAAAAGTAGTTTGGCATTCAGTGTTTTAAGTCAGGGAATGACAAACACAAGTCAGCTACTTTACTTAATCATGACCCCTTTACAGTCCTGTCTTATCTGGTCATGTAAAATTGTTGTCCTCACAATCAACATAATCCATATGTATGTAAATAGTTTATTGAATGTCTTGAAAGAAGTCAAATTATCTTTTGAGACAGACGTATTTGTAGTTTGCTATAACATTAGGCATACCTAGTCGCTGATCAAGAAGATTTAGTGAAATTTTGTTGTCTTGAAAAATGCTTGAGACCAATACTCACGCACACAGGTTATGAAATCAGCACACATAAAAAACTGAAGAACTGAAGCACGCGTACACAAAAGTAACATCAAACAAATATGACAACTATAAAATAAAAAAAGTCTGTCATTGAAAACTACATACTCACTTTAGTGCAGACAAGCTTTTGTTGCACAATTGGAAATCTTTGTTTACACAGGCCATTACAAATTAGAGTGAACATTGCGTAAGAATTATGTGTCATTTGTTAGTTATGTTAAGCTTTGAATAAATTAACTATTATGGTCATTTCCAGCATTTTACCTGGTACCCAGTCCAATGAGTTTATTTCTTTCTAGGGATATTATCATGACAAACAAGCTCATTTTATACATTTGAGCCAGATAATTCTCATCTTAATGCTATTATTTGTTTACATCATCAATCCCCCCTGTGTTGCAGCATGATGAGAACCCAGCATTGCACACTGAGCTTGGGGGGATCACTTGGGCACCAGACTTAATACTGGCTCTTGACTGGATGGCCGCATGCAGGGGATTTCTACAATGGAGGGTTGGCAGGTGGTGGGTATCTGGAAGTGGCTCTGTGCAGGACGTGAGGATTCCTTGGGAAAGCCCAGAACCAGAGCACAGCATTGTGCAAGCTCTGCATAGTTGGAGAGCCCCCTGGATGACGGGGAATGCACAGTGTGCTACCCCACCTATCCCCAACTGCTAACTTAGAACCAGAAGTTGGGTCCTCTGTACGCGTGCCAGGCCAGGATAAAATGCCTGGGAAAGAGACTGGAGCTCAGAACTCCCTAACTCAAAGTTGCAGGATGGCAGAAAAGCCATGGGAAAGACAGGGCTATTTTGAAGATAACGCAACCATATTTTCACCATACGAGCTCGGACGCCGCCTCGGTAAACAAGGTCCGCGCAGAGCAGTGACACCCCCAGGCTGCTTGCGAATAGTCTACTACTGGGAACATAAACAGATTAGGGATGAGCCCACTCTCCCGTTGAACAGGTGCTAAAGTCATAGATACTGGGCCAGAAGGCGCACCGGAAACCACAGTATCACGCAACTCGCTTTTTTTTTTCTATGGAGAGTACACCGTCAAATAAATCTCGTACTGGTGCTCGCCCTGTGGAGCTCCACCAGGCAGGTGCAGTGCCGGGCTCTGAGCCTCGACAGAGCCCACCCTCAGCTACTGGAGGACCCTCCAGACCGTCTTGTGGAGTCAGCAGACGGCGGAGGAGAACTACTGACCAAAACAAAACAGAAAAAGAGAAACCCAGAGTGCCACTTGTCATGATGCACTGGAATGCAGAGGGAGTGAACAGCAAGCAGACTGGATACAGCAAAAAGACAGAGCTGGAAAACATCTTGTATGAGAAGCAAGTCAGTGTTTGCTGTATCCAAGAGATTCACTTGAAAGCAGATCAAACCTTTAAAATAAGGGGATATCAATGCTTCAGATCCGACAGAAAAGATAGACGAAAAGGAGGAGTACTTACTCTTGTAAGGAATAACATTCATGCACACGAAAGGAAAACCTTCATGGATGGAGCAGAATATCAGCTGTTGCAGATAAAGGTAGAAAAGATGGAAATAGAACTCCTGAACTATTACTGTCCGAACAACAAACCCCTGAGTCTCAGCTCTATACAGGTACCAGCCACCAACTTTATAGCAGTTGGAGACTTTAATAGCCACTCCCAGAGCTGGGGCTATAACCATCTGGATCACAGAGGTGAAGAGGTTGAAACTTGGCAAGATGATCACTCCCTAATCCTAGTCAATAATGCCACAGATACTCCTACCTTCTACTCCAGAGGATGGCACACAACTTCAACACCAGATCTTGCCTTCTCCACACCAGATATAGCTGGATCTATTAGTAGAGAAGTAGGAGACCAACTAGGGGGAAGCGACCATCGCCCAATCTTTCTTACTGTCCAGAGTGCAACTCTCAGTACAGGCCCAGCCATTACAAGATGGAACTACAAAAAAGCCAACTGGGGTTTATTCAGGCATCAGGTGAACACGCTGCTGTCTACCCTCAAGGTACAGAACAGAGACATTAATGAAGTGGTAAAAGACTTCAACAGATGCATACTACAAGCTGCAAAAGAAACCATTCCCAAAGGATGCCGGCGTAACTACATACCATACTGGTCCAGCACACTCCAAGAACGTCAGGAAGCTATGGACAGGGCTAGAAAGGACGCAGAGTCTCAGCCTTCACTTGAAACTCACAACAAATGGAAAAAGGCTGTAGCAGAGTTTCAGAGAACAAAGCTAGAAGAAAAACGGAAAAGCTGGAGAACTAAAACGGCATCACTGAACCTTGAGAAAGACGGCAGGAAACTTTGGAGATTAGTCAAGTCTCTAAATGAAGAGCGTTCCTCACCTAGGCAGACTATCACATTGGGTGAAGGTGGCAAACTTTTCAGAGGAAAACAAGCTGCAGACTTGTTTGCTAGAAGATACAGTTCAGAAAGCAACTTACCCATTAACATAGATCATCAGAGAGAGATAAGAAAAGAAATACTGGCAACCATGGGACAGACAGATACTCCTGCCCCAATGAGGGAACCCATCACACTAGGAGAACTACAGAAGGCTATTTCCAAGCTTAAGTTTCAAAAGTCACCCGGCCCAGACAAAATCAGCAACGAAATGCTAGTAAATCTGAGCTCAGCAGCAAAGACAAAACTGCTTGAGATATTCAACCACAGCTGGTTGAAAGGAACGGTACCCCAAGTATGGAGAGAAGCCATCACAATACCCATACTAAAGAAAGGGAAATGTAAGACCGAGGCTGCAAGTTACCGGCCAATCAGTCTCACAAACTGTGTTGGGAAGACTATGGAGCGAATAGTCAACCACAGATTGAAATGGTATTTAGAGTCTGAGCAGATCCTCGTGCCGGAACAAGCTGGATTTAGAGAATGCTACAGTATAGAAGACCAAGTTACTTACTTGTCTCAAGCAATAGAAGATGCCTTCCAGGAGAAGAAAAAGGTCTTAACGATCTGGGTCGACTTCAAGCAGGCCTTTGACAAGGTGTGGAAAGATGGCCTCATTGCAAAACTTAGGAGAAGTGGAATCCAAGGCAACATGATGAAATGGATCCAGTCATACTTGCATAACAGGAGAACTAGAGTCACTCTTGACGGTCTGCAGAGCAGAAAATTGTTGCTCCATCAGGGGGTACCTCAAGGAGGAGTAATTTCCCCAACACTCTTCCTTGTTTACATCAATGACCTGGTGAAAGATCTCCCTGCAGGAGTTAAAGCTGCCTTATATGCAGATGACCTAGTACTCTGGTGCGCTGATGAAAATGTCACCACAGCAAATTATAGAATGCAGCGGGCAGCAGACATGCTAGTGTCATGGGCAGAGAAATGGCTTAGCACAATAAACACAGACAAAACCTCCACAACACTGTTCTCCCTCGCCCCCAAGGACAAATCAGCTAACATACACCTAGGGACAACCGTGATCAAGGAAGAAAGCTACCCCACCTATCTTGGGGTGACATTTGACCAAAGGCTTACATGGAATAAGCATATTGAAAATGCAGAAGGAAAGGCCCGAAGACGACTAGGCATACTCAGAAAATTAGCAGGTACCAACTGGGGAGCAAATTAACGAAATCTAAAGAAGATTTATAATGGAGTAATGTGGCCTAATGGATATGAACGCAGTTTCATAATCCAGATATACCAGGTTCGAAACCTGCTGCAGGCGGTTTGGTGGCAGATCGCTTTGTGTGGATTTTTAACAATGGTATAAGCGCCGTACCGTTCAGAAAGCAATGGCAAACTACTGAACGTAAAAATTGCCTAGAAAAATCACAAACAGCCAATAAAAGCTGGGGTTGATTGCCACGTCCTGTAAAGGATAAGCAACTAACTTTAATAAGACCACACTTAGAGTTTAGCTCAGCAGCATGGTCATCAGCTGCTAACTCACATCTGCAGTCTTTGGACAAGGTGCAAAATCAAGCTCTCAGGCTCATTACAGGAGCCATGAAAACTACACCAATAACAGAGATGCAGAAAGGTTGCTGGATTACAGACATTGTCCCATAGAAGAGACACAAAAACCATGATCCAGATGGAAAAGTACAACAGTATGCCAATGCACCCAATGAAGGCAAGACTAGATGATCTGGCATTGGGACGTCTAAAGCGTAGCAGCTTTGTGCATCGGGGAAAAAGACTTATAAGACAGCATCAAGAAGACCTATCCATGAAGACAACACCACTGAAGCCCACCCTATACCCTGTACCATGGGAGCAGGCCAGCAGTGCCCTCCAAATTAATACATCAGTCAGTGGTCTCACAAGTGGATGTGAGTATAATGATCTGCAAAAACGATCTGCTACATTGAGTATGATCCAAGAAAGCTATCCCGATCAATCATGGATACATGCCTATACAGATGGATCAGCAACTAATGCTGTTAGGAATGGAGGTGCCGGTATCTTTATCTCATATCCTGAAAACCACTATGAGACTAGGCACATTCCCACTGGTAAATTCTGTTCCAACTATACAGCTGAGGTTCAAGCTCTAGAGCAATCTGCAAATATGATTTATAACACCAACTCTTGACTGCCACCAGTTAGTCATCCTCACAGATGCACTGTCTGTCCTGCAAGCTCTCAAGGGTGGTAAACTCCCGCATCTGAGAAATGAACTAAACAAGGTAGCTGCCAAAAAGAGAACCATACTTCAGTGGGTACTATCTCATTGTGGTGTACCCGGAAATGAAAAGGCAGATAAACTTGCAAAAAAGGGAGGAGAATGTGAACAAGAAGATAATGAAGTCACATACTTTGAGAAAAAGAGAGCTATCCAGACTATCAGAAGAGAACAGAACCAACCCAAAGACGACTATCACACTCTCGACCGGCAGGGACAGATAACTATTTTTCGACTCAGGACAGGGCATAACAAACTGAATAAACACATGCACAAGCTACGATTGTCTGCTTCACCACTGTGCACATGTGGATTAAACGAACAAACTGCTGAGCATGTTCTACAGGACTGTCCTCTGTATGACCAGTTAAGAAAGATATACTGGCCCAATGACTCAACACTAAACTCAAAGCTATATGGAGCTAAAGAGGAACTTCAAACAACAGTCGAATTCATCATGAGAACTCGTCTGACGGTGTAATCATCAAAGATGCGATCGCAAGAAGAAGAAATCTGTTAAAAGTCATTTGCATTGTACGCAAGCATCAGACCTTGACATTCCCATATAGTTTTGTTTTTTCTGTTATAAAAATTCTTCTTCTTCTTCTTCCTCGTTTGCCTTCAGACTTCCACATTTATGACTCTAATAAAGGCAGTAGTTATAAAAATGAATATTTTTGAGTTACTGTATAATAAAACAATCAAGTTGTCACATTTGTTCAAAATTGGTTTTTTAATTGTCTAAAAATAGGTGTAAGTGGCACATTCACACAATTTTACACTTTTGATTTACTTTATTTGGACTGATTTGAGTTGGGGGGGGGGGGGGGGGGGAAAAAAGGGGTCATATTCAGGTACCGGAAATTTAAAAAAATATTAATACCATATTGGCTGCACATGTTAGCGAAAAAATCCTAATTATAACCCATCAGAGGTTAACCAGGATATAGTTTTCTTCATAAATTAACAAATATTGCTGAGGGAGAAAGAGTACTTATGGGTTTGCCCAATGATGTTCATTCTGAGAAGCAATAATAAAGGCATAAAAGTTAAAATAACATATATTTTTACAATTGGCTATTTTGTCTTGTGTAAAAGAAGTTTAAATTTATCTTACTTCCTTCTACGAGTTACCCGGCAACGGCGTCCGCTATTCTTGTCAGTTGATAGCTGTTCCTTTTGTAATGAAGTAGAAGGCCGTTTAGGACAAGAAGCCGTATATTCAGCTGCAAGAATGAGTAATTATTCCTTACTTTATTTATGAAGTTAGATGTTGGTAGATGTAAGCAATAGTAGGAAGTCGACATGTTCCCCGCCATGCCTTCGCTACAGCTTGCCTTAATCTAATCCAAACCCTGTCTCGAATTACATCAAATAGCTAGCCTTAACCTAACCCCCAACCTTGTTTCGAACTTTGACAAAAATAACAACGTCCAACAAATACTGAGGGCCATTCTAAAAACAAATTGCTACTCAAAGCAAAGCCGCCTATCGGTGAACACTATGCTAACATGGTGATCTACTAGTATACTATTCCCTGCTTCAAACTAAATTATTAGTGTTGTTCGGATAATCTGGTAAACAAAACAGTTAAGTGATATTCAATTGCAGGTTTTAAACCGCAATATAATGAAAAAAAAATTATACAGAACAAAGACGATAGGGCCTACAATTAACTTTGGCAACGAGTGAACAGTTACACAATGTAATTGATTACTGCGACAGAAATTGTTGGTTTGGTTTTAAAGGCTGTCTTCATTGCCTATATGGACAACTTCATCAGTGTTCCGATCCCCTCCCTCAGATCACACAAGGAGGATTTCAGCACAGTGCGTGAACTCCGTAGCCCCGGCGAGAATCCCAATGTGTTAATATAGGAATCACACATTCTGTAAATATTTTTGTAGTGGGTAGGTTTCTGATTTGTAAATTTTTGCCAGGGCAGCGGCCTTATGGCCTACTCTTTACAACTTCTACATGCAGAGGAATGTTTAACGTGTGCAACTTGCACACGGGACCTCCTATTTTTTTGCCCCTATCTCAGAAGGCTAGGCATCCAATCTTACTACCCAGGAGGGAGTATGACAACATTAGGACTACTGATTCTGAAAAATATTTCCATAAATTATATTCCCTCTACTGGGAATCACACTCAGTACCGGAAAGATAAATTCTATTAAAGTGTAGTAAATGTTATAATATTATAATAATTTTATAATGTATTTCACATTAAGTAGCTAGGTTTTTTTAATGTAAGAACAAAAGTAATGACCACAGCTAACACAAGAAGGTCAGTTGAAGCAATAAATAGTGGGGCATGTGCAAATTTCATCCAAAGGGGTATTGATACAGTCGCCGATTAAGTCTCAAAGCTCGTACTCTCTTAAATAAGAATCAGGAAACGCAGTAAGGAGTGATAAATTTGTAATTTGTTGTTGTTGCTTTTGTTTTTAAATATACTGTCCCAGTGTTGTCAAATTAGCATTTACAAATACACAGTCAGAGAACACAGGTACACAATAAGCAAAACAATAAATCCTAATGGTAAGCTGCTAGCCGTAAAAGCATGCATATGCAAAACTGGCTTTGTATCGGTAGCCATTTGGGTGAGAACCAGCACATGTTATCCTTTTTCGAATTTCAACAAAAAAAAAGATCCACAAAACAAAATAACTAATATAGATGATCTTTCTCGTGACAAACAAAAAGGGGGAAAAGGTAGAAATGGATTTGCTTTAGTGAAGTAATATTTTCAAAAGAAACATGTCACCCAATATTTATTGTCATTGTTCACTTCCTTATAAAATATGTTTCAAATTTTGGTGATAATTTATAAAAACAGAAACAGAATTTCAGTAAGTGGTTTGAAGAATGTCTTGGTGAAGACACAACAAATATGAAAATGTCTGAAACACGAAAAGGTCAAAATATCAAAAGAAAATAAATTATGCAGGTTTGGGTGAGGTCATGGTACAGCTTATGTTGAATATTTTTTTTTTTACAGGTTCTTCTGCGTTAGCCTATAACATTTTGGAGTCTTACTTTTATTAGCCATTTTGTTAATTTTATATGACACTTTTTAAGTTACAGTTGACATTCAAAAATCCGGCAACCTCCGGACCTGAGGAGTGCCGGATTGTTGAAAATGCCGGATTTTTTATGGTTATATATGCTGTATATAACAGAAAATGACTACCTGTACAGTCCTTTAAAGAAAGAAAATTAAATGTTTACGTTTTACACCACTTCTTTTATTTGCTGAATCCATAATGGGGCTATACAGCAGCAAATAAATGAGAAGGAATGAGCTGGAATGCCTGTTAACATGTGCAAGCAAGACCCAACAGCTGCCTCAAAACATAAACGGCTCCAGAAAACAGTGGCGCGCCAACGCGGTAAATTAAAAAATGCACTCCGAAATCCATGCCGGAAATCTGAAGGAACCGGATTATCGATGGCCGGATTTTTGAATGTAAACTGTACTACATTTATTTATGGGAGCCACGGTAGCATAGTGGTTAGTGCACTGGCTTCCTAGCACAGTGGTCTATGGTTCGATCCCCGGATGAGGTGGGATTTTTTTAGGCCACAAACGGCTCCTGGGTCGACCCAGCCCCAAATGGGTACCAGAGCAACTCTGGGAAGGTTAAGGCAGCCGGCGTGATGCTGACCACATCACCCCTAGTGTGCCGATGGTCGAGAAAATATGGGCCTAACACCATATTCCCAATATGCCTCAATGGGCGTGAAACGGGATCCTTTACCTTTTACATTTATTTATACTCTTTTGTATGTTTTTTACATTTTACATGTCCTTCATTTTCAGTTCCTTCATCAATTTTTTTCTTTATTTCTTCTTAATTTTCAGTTCCTTTATCTTATTTTGTTTTAACTAATTGACTTGTGTATTAACCTCTTCTGTGTTCCCTTGTGTACTGGATAAACAAATTGAAGATAGAAGTAAGGAATTCTATCAGCCTTGTGTGACTGCTGTTTTTGGTGTTTCAGATCAATCTTTGCTTAGCAGACATGACCATTGCGAATGCAGGTTCAGCAGTAAAACACTATGACATGACCGCAGTTTTAGAATTCAAAAAGCTACTTGATGAGACTTTGTCATATCCATTTCTGCTTTCGTGTTTTTAATCTCATGCTAGATTTGTTTTGTTTGTTGTTCAGTTGGAGGAACAGATAAGGATACCAAGAAGAGTACAAAAGGCTAGAGGAGTTTTTATTGCATTGAGGAATATATGGAAATCAAAATAAATCAACTCCAACACAAAAATCAGAATGTTCAATTCAAGTGTCAAGTCAGTCCTATTGTATGGCTATGAAACATGGAGAACAGCAAAAACAACAACCAAAAACCGACAGACTTTCATAAATGGGTGCTTGCGTAGAATAGAAGGATTGAAGTGATAGAATAAGATCATGCTGCCATCAATGGTGCCTATACTTAGTAGCGGTATGGCGGCTTGAGTATCCTGACAACCTGCAGAGCTATGACAGTGGGAGTTTTATTCCTGGCAGGTTCTACCAAGCTGGACAGGTCTGCGCAGGTAGGGGTCAGACTAAAGCAGACACCCTGGTCCTCCAGGTTGGGGGTTTAAGCACATGGCTGACACCACTGTCTGTGTAAAAAAGAGATCAAGTGACGTAAACAGCAACAAATGAAAAAACTTTTCTGCAGGATGGACGTCCAGAGTCTGAAGCTTGTATGACTGCCAGCGGTGAAAGCTGAAAGGAAGCCACTGACACGAAAATGGACATCCTGATCACAAAACATGAAACAAGAATAGGATTTTGGAATGCCAGGACAATGAATGAGAAGGAAAACTGAAACAGATCACAATGGAAATGAGAAACTACAGGTTACACTTCCTAAGAATAAGCAAGAGTAGATGGACTGGGATTGGTAGAATTAAAACAGCAACAGGGGAAACAGTACTTTACTCTGGACTGGAGGAGAGGATGGTCAACACAGTAAAGGTGTAGCCATTATTCTAAAAATGAAAGGGAATAGAAAAGTCATTACTTGAATGGAAACCAATCAACAATAGATTGATAAGAGAGAGACTGAAGGGAAGATTCACCAACATCACCATAATACAATGCTACGCACCAACAAATGACACTGACAAAGAGGCCAAGGATGAGTTCTATGAACAACTACAAAAAGAAATGGAAACTACACCTAGATATGACATTATCAGACAATACATACTACAAAAGGGTAGTGGGGAGCTGTGGTAGTTGTGCTGCAAACCAGAATGGTGATAAACTGATAGGCTTCTGCAGCATTAACAACTTAGTCTGTGGAGGAACTCTCTTCCCACATAAATAAATTTACAAACTAACATGGGAATCACCAAATGGCCGCGACAGAAACCAGATAGATCACTTAATGATCAATGGTATATTGGAGGCATTCATAGATCACTTAATGATCAATGGTATATTGGAGGCATTCATTACATCATGTAAAAGTAAGAAGGAGTGCAGATGTGGGAAGTGATAACCACCTAGTAGTAGCAGTAATAAAGGTGAAGCTTAGAACTATTGGACCTAAGGTAAGAAAACCAAAAAGATACGACATCAACAAGATGAAGAACCCCCCTTACCAAGAAAACTTTTGTGGCAGATATAAAGAAATATTATCAAACTGCCAAAAGTCAGGAGGAAAACAGAGGCCAATGACATTGACCAAAAATTTAGTGTCCTTTCAATGATATCTAGGGAAAGTAGTGAAGCATGCTTGAGTTTCCATGAAAAGAAGATACAAGATTGGATAACACCAGCAACATTGAAAACCATAGGGTTGAGAAAATTAATCTTAAGAAAGAAATCAAAGGAAATATACACTGAACAGCACAGTCAGTGAACAAGGAAGTAAAACATCAAACTCGAGCTGACAAAAGGAATTTCCAAGAAGGCCTTGCAAGACAGGCAGAAGAAGTAGCACTGAGGAATGAACAAAGCACAGTATACAAAATAACAAAAACCATCAATGGAAAAAGGTGTGCAAACAATATTACACTAGTAAGAGACAAGCAGGAAAATCTCATCACCAGAGAACAGGGGCAAGAAGCAAGATGGGCTAAGCACTTCAGAGAAATGCTCAATAAGACACTACAAGAGATGCAGCTGAACATTCCTCAGGCTGAAAATGTTCTGGATATCAATTCAGATATTCCAAGAAAGGAAGAAATCACCACAGCAATCAAAGGGTTGAAGAACGGAAAACCCCCTGGTCAAGACAACTTATTAAGTGCAGAGCTATTTAAAATTGATCCTGAATTATCAGCTGAACTCTTAGGACCACTCATTGCACAAATCTGGCAAATGGAGACAACACCACTTGACTGGAAGAAAGGAACAATTATAAAATTACCAAAAAAGGGTGACCTTGCAGACTGCAACAACTTGAGAGGAATTACGCTCCTCTCAGTTCCCAGCAAAATATTTGGCAGGATAATTATCCACAGAATCTCAAAAGCAGTAGATCATAAACTGAGGAAGGAATAAGCAGGATTCAGAAAGAACAGAAGATGCGGAGATCATATTTTCATAGGAACATAATAGAGCAGTGCTTAGAATGGCAACGACAACTATATATAAACTTTGTTGATTTTGAAAAGGCTTTTGAGACCATACACAAGTATAGCTTATGGAAAATATTAAGGGCTTATGGAATCCCAAGGTGTATTGTTTCCATCATAAAAATTCTCTATGCCAACTTTACATGCAGTGTTGGGATTAGCAACCTTACTTTTGAAGTGAAAACAGGTATACGAAAGGGTTGCCCCTTGTCATCTATTCTATTTTTAACTGTCATAGACTGGGAGGTGCTCATGACAATAGAGGATCCTCCTACGGGAATAAGATGGACAGGTTCAACACACTGGAAGATCTAGAATATGCAGACAATATTGCACTACTCTCACATTCACGTCATCACTTCCAAGAAAAAACAGACTAAATAAATATAGCCAACAAGTGGGACTGAATATCAGTCTGAAGAAGACAGAGGTCATGACACTCAATGAGAAACTGCTTACATAGTGCTGTCAGAAAGGCCATCATTGTGGGCAGACACTGGAACTGGGTTGGCCATGTCCTCAGAAGGGACCCTATCATCAGAACTGCTATGCTATGAACTCCAGAAGGACAACAAAAGAGAGGCAGACCAAAGACAACAAAAGAGAGGCAGACCAAAGACAACATGACAGAGAACAGTGGAGGCTGAGATCTAAAGCATGAACTACAGCTGGGGCACAGCACAAAGGATGGCCATCGACCGAGCAAAATGGGGACAATTTGTTGCTGCCATACAAGATGCTACTGGGCGTGATGGCCACTGACTGCTTTGTCAGTCAGGAGCTAAGGATCCAAGAAAAAGAAGAAGATAAGATGACTAATGTGGACACTGATGACAACAACCAGACAAGTGCTTGTCAAACAAGAGATAAGAAGGTGAATAATGATGATGATATATTTGCTGTTGTCGTTTAATGTAATTATATTTATGTTTCAGATTTGGATATTTCCAAGCTTAAACAGCCAAAACTTGCTGTTAAGAAAAAAGCCCAAGGAAAAAAGACATATAAGTATGCAAACCAAGTTTTCATACAAGGACCAAAGGTAAGCGTGTGTGGCAACCTATCCTAGTCTCTTATCATCTGCATCATCTATTTTTAACATTACTTGAGTTCATTGAACATTGTATTTCCGATTTTAACTTGAAGCTTCACATCAAAAGCTATGTGCCCAGGGATGTTGTTGTTGTCTAACTAGGGCTGCTGAGCTTTTCGCTCTTTTGCAGCCAATACCAAGTTGAAGACTCCTTGGTATTATCTACACTGTAGATCCAGGCTTTTCCTTGGATTTTATGACATTCCAAAATGTGTTGAGTTGAAGTCATGAGCTCCAGTTTCTCCAGCTTGGCTTGCATTTAAAGGATAGTTACATCTGGTCCCAAGCTAGGAGTAAGAAGTGTGTGCTATACTGTACATTCCCCACCATCCAAGGGGGCTCTGCAAATATACAGAGCTAAAATGCTGTGCTCTGGTTCTGGGCTCTCCCAAGGAATCATCACATCCTACACAGAGCCACTTCTCAGCTCCTGCTTATCACTTGGTCCATAGTGAGATCCTCCTGCCTGCAGGCAACCAGGCAAAAGCCAGAGTTACATTTGGGGCTTAAGTGACTTCTCCATGCTTAGTGTACAATGTTGAGTTCTCAACATGTTTCACCACAGGAGGAATTCCAGGAAGTGTGTGGATGATTTCAAGAATCAATGAAGATGTAATTAGCCTCAAAGAGGTTCACTTCCACAAATATATATTGTAGCATTGTGCATAGCTGGTGGTCATATAAAGATGACTCCAGATATGCCTCCATGCAAACCCATTATGGTAAATAACACTCCACCCAGTGATATGAGAAATAGCACCCTACCCTTTGTGATGAATACAGATGAGATCGTCTGCATTTATCACACATATGCCACTAACTCCTGGTGCCCAGAGTAGCTGCCCTCCTGCTTCTCTCTTGCTATGGCTCCACTTTACAGGAGTCTTTCTTTTTTCTGAGGACAAATATACATACAGGGTGATCGAGAAGTCTCTCCGCAATGGGTTCAGTGCTTTAATAATATGAATGTAAAATGTTATGATACAGTAAACAGTATTATTTTAATTGACTTTAATTACATTTACTTTACAGCAAGTCCCTCCACAGTGGTTGTACGGTCGTAGTTTTGTGCAACTGCTCACGCGCATCATAATGCATGCACAGTATTTCTCACGGGTAAAATAATATAATTGATATAAGTATTAATGAGCAAAAAGTATGCACAGCAAAATCAACTAGATTTCTTGGTATGGTACTAGACTAGCAACTAAACTGGAACAAACACATAGACCTATTAGTGCAAAACAGTAGGGGACTTATTAACATGCTAAGATATATGAAAGGAAGTGGTTGGGGAGCCTGCAATAAGACAATGCTAACATTCTATAAATCATTTATTATGGGTAAACTTGACAATGCCAGTGTTGTCTATGCATCAGCCGCCCCGAGCAATAAGAAAAAACTAGACACAATCCAAAACCAGGCACTGTCAATAATAGCAGGTGCCTCAAAGGGAACATCAGCAGAGGCATTAGAAGTAGCACTAGGCATTATACCCCTGGAGCTAAGGAGAAAAGAGCTGAGATTCAGCTACTGGGCAAGAGTGGCAAAAGATACAACTCACCCAGCACACAAAAACTTTGATAGGGGTAACCAGTACATAGGCCACATACCACTAAACCATAACAGATACCCGTCTGGGTGGAAAACAATGGATGAGTGGATCTACACCCAAATCTATTTAAAATGATAAACAGTAGTGCTCAGTATAAAGCAAAGATCCCACCATGGGAACTAAAAGTGCCAGAAACTGACTCCCACCTATCAAAGATCATAAGCAAATCTAACGACATAATCTCAGCAAAAAAGTAAAGCACTAGAGTACATAGAACAGCATATAAATAATAGCCTAACAATATATACAGATGGGTTAAAAGATGAAGAAGGACAATTAGGAGCAGGAATAGCAATACCAAAATTAAAAATTTATAAAAGATACAAAGTAACAGGTAATACATCCATCTTTACAGCAGAATTAGTGGCAATCCTAAAAGCTTTAGAAATAGCTGCAGAAAACCCACCAAATAAAGTAACCATTCTCACAGATTCCCTTTCATCAGTGCTAGCTATCAGAAACAGAAATGAATGTAGCAGGCCAGATATTATAGAGGAAATACTACAGGTCAATACATATCTGCACACTATAGGATGCAGTGTAACACTAACATGGATACCATCACATGTGTGGATAGCAGGAAATGAGCTTGCAGACAAAGAAGCCAAAGGGGGAAGAACTAGCTGTAACAAAATTGAAGTAGGCTTAGGGAAGTTTGAAATTAAGAGCTTAATTGCTCAAGCAATAACTAAAGAGTGGATAACAGCATGGGACCAAAGTAAAAAAGCAAGACTCTATAAAATCCTGAAAAAAACAAGCAAAAAATGTCAGATAAAAGATGAACTAAAAATACCAATTAATAAAAAAAATTGCTGAGGCTCAAGCTTGGAACTGGATATTTCATGAAAGAGGAACCCACTTTCTGGTGGACTGCAAAAAATATGACCAGCAGAGGCAAAACATTAAGACGTACTGTAGTAACCACAAGGTAGAAATGAGTGTAGAAAATCTCATAGGCACTAAGACCCCATCAGAAATACAAAAGTTAATAAAACACTTTATTACAAAAAACAAAAGCTAACATATAAAAAATAAATAAATAAGGATGCGAGCCAGTAGTCTACACTGGTCAAAGACACCCCCCAGATAAATACAGATTGATCAAAAATAAAATCATACTAGTTTAGACAATATCATATTTTGGATAATAAAACCACATTGAACTATAACTATAAAAGTAAAAAAAAAAAAAAACCCTACTAGAGATAATATAGTATAAAATAAATACAAACAAAAGCATATTACAATAAATGAAATGCATCCTGATATAACCAACAGCTCCATGTATATGGTAGATGGTTGAAAGTGTCGTGCTACAAAGAAAAGTAGCAAACACCTTTTTTTAAAAAAAACAAAAAAAATCACGGGTGGAGGACATTAGCACTGTAGTGTCTTGTATGTCATTGACTGCGTCAGTATGCTAACCGTCGAGGAGCGCATTTTTCTCTTCTTCTTCTTCTTCTGTCCTTAGCCACCGACCGTCAAAGCAGTCAGTGGTCATTACGCCTAGTGGCGTCTTAGGGCAACAGCAGATAGGTTTTCTTCGCCATTGTTTCCCATCACGCCTAGTGGCGTCTTTAGGGCAATGGCAAATCAACCCATTTGCCGTTGTTTTCGTAATCGAAGTGTCTGGCAAACGGGTGATCAGCCCGTTGGTATTTTTCTCGTGGAGTATGTTTTTTCATGCCGGTGATAAGTACACAGAAGATGTGAAACACAAATTCGCCAAGAAGTTTCCAAATTCCACAGTTCATCGCCGTGACACTGTCCGAGATCTCATCGCCAAATTTCAATCGACTGGTTCGGTGGCAGATGATCCTCGAAGTGGACGGCCAACCGTTTTGTCTGAGGAGAAATTGTTGGATATTTCTGATAATTTGATGGCAAGTCCATCAAAATCATTGCGAAAATTGGCGCAGGAGACAGATGTAAGCTACGGATCTACACAAAAACAGTTCGGCGGAAACTGAATTTCTTTCCTTACAAAGTGTGCGCTGTTCTGGAACTGAAACCTGCGGATCACGATAACAGGATACGTTATTGTCAGTGGTATCAGAAGTTCATACAGGATAATGGTATTGAGGTTCTGGACCACACATTTTATACAGATGAAGCGTGGTTTCACTTATCTGGCTACAAAAACTCCAAAAACACTCGCTTGTGGTCCACAGCCAACTCACATTCCTTTCATGAGGCACCATTGAATGACCAGAAAATCAGTGTTTGGATAGCAATTTCGAGAAGAAGAATTGTGGGTCCCTTATTTTTTGAGGACACACTTAACTCTGAACGGTACTGTTCACAAATTGTGTACCCATTCATTGCCCAGCTTGACGAAAACTACATACTGAATGGCTACTTCCAACACGATGGTGCAACTGCACATACCCTAGAATTACTGAAGGACTTCTTTGCGGATTGCATAATTTCAAAGGGACTTTGGCCAGCACAGTCACCAGACCTCACTCCGCCCGATTACTTCTTCTGGGGCGCTGCTAAAGGATGTGTGAACAAAGGTCACCCAAAAACAATACCAGAACTGAAGGCTACTATAACTGTCTACTCTCAGTCCATCACGCGAGATACCCTCATTGACGTTTTTGAAAACAAGTCAAGAAGAGTTGCTTTGGGTCGGGAGAATGACGGAAGACACTTCCAACACTTGCTGTAAAGTAAATCTAATTAAAGTCAATTAAACTAATACTGTTGTACTGTATCATAACGTGTTACATTCATATTATTAATGTATCATAACGTGTTACATTCATATTATTAATGTATCATAACGTGTTACATTCATATTATTAAAGCACTGAACCTACTGTGGGGGAACTTCTCGATCACCCTGTGTAACATTATTCCGGTTTTTTTCTTTCCTTTTTTTTAAATTATTTTTTTAAACCTTATATGTGATTTTCTGGTAAATAAGAGTCTTTTAAAGCTGTTTTGTTTTTGGTGTCTTCCTTAGATATGTCTGGAACTTAACAACAAAGGTTTCAGGGAAATACCAGAGGCAGTTTTTGAGCTGAGTGATCTAAACTGTTTGTTTCTCCTCAACAATGACATTGATCGTGTGCCTGATGACATCAAACATCTCAGCAAGCTTGAAGCTTTGGTCTTGACAGGAAACAATATTCATATGGTGAACAAGCAGGTCTTTAACCTCAGCAGACTACAGGTAATTATGTCTTCACAGCTGATAATAAGTATGTTTGCATTCAGTAAGATTCCTGTGCTGATTCCTTGTTTATTAGTGCAGTACTATTAGGGTGATCATTTCTTCCACATGAATTATTCTGATTGGAGAGTCTGGTGAGAGGCAGAATGGGTCCATGAATTTTAACTATTTTGTAAAATCTCTGAACTTGAGTAAAATAATAATTTTTTTAGATTGG
>JAMPIV010023159.1:0-62500 GCA_024509875.1 Oreohelix idahoensis | reverse complement strand
CAAATTAAAGTACATTGGATGAACAATATAAATCCATATGCCTTTCTAGCTAATTTTATGTTATGTTTATGTTATAACAGATAACATGTACACGGAAAAAAGATAACTTGAAATTTTGAACAAAAATTTTCGACTTACGTAAGGCTTGTAACATAAATTGTTATCACAATACAGTTTCACTGCTCTCTTTGTGCAGGTAATCCATTTAGAAACACAGAAAAAGTAAGAAAGTTATGGTTGATCACACAGTTTGTTCACTGTTCACATATTAGTAACATATCCTGTGTATTTTTAGGCCATTATGGCGATACGAAAAAACACGATTAAAGATGAAGATAAATGTGAAAAAATCCGTTCAAAATGGTTAAAAAAAAAAACACACAAGTATTTAGACAGCATTTTTGCAGATGATGGAAGCATGTCAGAGAAAATTAGAACTGCAAATGTAAAAGTTAGCACTTTCAGATACTGCCATTCCGCATTACTCACACATCTCGACATTACACTGGTATCAAAACAGTAACTGATTAATACTGTATTCCTAGTACAGGCTGCATTACTCACACATTCCGACTTAACAACTTTAGATTTTCATTTATTCATTTACAATTTGGACCTGAAAGCTATGTGTTCTGGTACAGACAATGGTGATATCTCTACAACACCAGGAGGGAACGTTCCCAAAAGTTGATTCACAGCATTTCATACGGGATGAAAAAGGTCTTCTAAACAAGTAGCAGACAGGAAACACACAAGAATGACAAGTATTAGAAATACATATGCAACATGTACACACACCAATGCTGGCACACTTTTATTTTATTTTTAGTAGGCTATATTATAGAGCTTTTATACCCTGTTCAACCTGACCAGAGATGGGCCTTTTCAGTTACAGTTAGGGTATACTGTGTGAATTTGTAAATTCAATTTTGATGCTCGATTGATGTTAGCCCATCAAACGTAAGACCTGCGTGAATGAACATGAGAGGATGCAACTGGCGTGTATATAGAGACTATTAGCGTTCGTACCCTTCAGCATTTGCTGAGGGAGACTTAGCACCTATGTGTTGGCCCAGAGTGTAGTGAGGTTTATTCTGATCAACAAAAGCCCTGAAAAAGATCCCACCCCTAGCTGTGACTGTCTGGGCTACTCGTTTGCTTATTCCTAATAATGGCTTTTTCAGTCAGTGTCTGTGTCCTTTTTTGCAAGTGTGTTGTTTGTGTTTTTGTTTTTTTCCATATGTTCTCGCTAGTTTGCTGGCAGCCCTAAAAAGGGTTAGTCCTTAAAAGAACTTCTAGCTGAAATGTAGTACCTTATGTGTTTTTGGTTTTTTTCAGTTTGTGTTTATCTATGGTGTCTAATGTTTGTCATCATCCATAGCTCCAGCTGATTTAGGGCTTTGTTGAATTTCACTTAGTAATTTTTCATTGGGTTGTTTCTGTGTATCTTTGTGTAGTTTTGTGTGTTATGTCAGTGATGATCTTCTCTCTACTTCTATTTGGTTAAAGATTTCTTCATTTTCAGCTTTCATTTCCACCACTTTGCTCTGTTTTCTTGAATCTATTGATGTATTATTTTCATATTGATTATTATTTCCTTTGCACTTTCCAAGTCTCCCAGAATTTCCCTGCACTTGACTTTTAGGGGTTTTGTTGTTGACTGCTTTCTTTTTCCTACCCACAATTTTTGTTTGATAACTCTAATTCCTGAAGTCAGTTGTCTGATTTGGGTTATTACTCTGTGTTCATATTTTTCTGTCATTAAGTGCACTTGTTTTTACTCTTGCTGGCACACTGGCGAACAAAGTAACTATAAATATAGCAGGAGGATTATCCGTGAAACATAAGCAAGTGCATAAATTTCATATATAATAGGTCATGAAATATTGTTACCATAATTGTAAATCCGAGGCATAAGCTCAAAATATTCGTCTTCTTTGATCCTTAGCCGCCGACCGTCAAAGCAGTCAGTGGCCATCACGCCTGCTGGCGTCTTGTAGGGCAATAACAAATTGATTCCACTTTGCTCGGTCGGTGGCCATCCTTCGTACAGTGCCCCAACTCTGGTTCATTCTTTGCATCTCAGCCTCCACAGTCCTCCGCCAAGTTGTTTTTTTGGTCAGCCTCTCTTTCATTTTCCTTCAGGGGTCTATAGCATAGCTGTTCTTGTGATAGCATCGGGGTCTCTTCTGAGGACATGGCCAACCCAGGTCCAGCATCTGGCAGCTGTGATGGTGTGCATGTCCTCTTGCTTGCTCCGAGTAAACAGATCTTGGTTGGTGATGGTATTCTGCGAAAAGATTCGGTGAATTGTTCTTAGGCATGTTGTGTGAAAAGAGGACAATTTTGACATTTCCTTCTCTGTAACTCTCCAGCATTCCACACCATAGAGAAGCACAGAAAGCACACAGCTGTGATATAATCTTAATTTTGTGCTGTACTGAGAGTACTTCCAGATGTTGTTTAGACTAAAAAAGGCTGTTCTTGCCTTGTTCATTCTGTTGTTGATGTCTTTCCTTGCTCCGCCGTCTGGTGTTACTATGCATCCTAGGTATGTGAAGGCATCTGTCTGTTCCAGTTGCTGATTCCTTACTGATATAGGCTCAGGGTTGCTCACATTGAGCGTCATGACCTCTGACTTCTTTAGATTGATGTTCAAGCCCACCTGCTGGCTATACTTATTAAGTCTATCCGTTTTTTTTTCCTGGATGTGTTGATGTGAATGTGCTAGTAGAGCAATGTCATCTGCATATTCCAGATCTTCCAATGTAGAAAATGTAGTCCATCTTATTCCTCTTGGACTGCCCTCTGTTGTCTGGCGCATCACCCAGTCTATGACTGTTAAAAATAGAGTGGTTGATAAGGGGCATCCCTGTCGTACCCCTGTCTTCACCTCAAAGGTTAGGTTGCTCTGCCCAATGCTACACGTAAAGTTGGCATAAAGGCTTTTTATGATTGACACTATGCAGCTTGGAATTCCATAAGCTCTCAGTATTTTCCATAAACTGTCCCTATGTATACTGTCAAGCCTTTTCAAAATCAACGAAATTAATGTACAACTGTCTTTGCCATTCTGAGTACTGCTCTATAATGTTCCTGAGGGTAAATATATGATCTACACATCTTCTGTTCTTTCTAAATCCTGCTTGTTCTTTCCTCAGTTTGTGGTCTACTGTTTTTGAAATTCTCTGTATAATTATCCTGCCTAGTATTTTGCTGGGAACTGAGAGAAGAGTTATTCCTCTCCAATTATTTCAGTCTGCAAGATCTTCCTTCTTGGGCAATTTGACAATTATTCCTTTGTTCCACTCCATTGGTGTTGTCTCTGTTTTCCAGACTTGTGCAAATAGTGATTCTAATAGTTTTGCTGCTAACTCAGGGTCTGTCTTAAATAGCTCTGCATTTAAGTTATCATGGCCAGGAGCTTTTCCATTCTTTAACCATTTGATTGCTGTGATGATTTCTTCGTTTCGTGGAATGTCTGTATTAACATCTAGATCCTTTTCAGCCTCAGGAACATTCAATTGTGTCTCTGGTGGTTCCTTGTTCAGAGTTTCTCTGAAATGCTCTTCCCATCTTGTTTCCTGTCCTTCTGCTGTCGTGATGAGATTTCCTTGCTTGTCTCTTACTAATGTAATATTGTTTGCACCTCGTTTTCCACTGATGATTTTAGTTATTTTGTATACTGTGCTTTGTTTATTTCTCAGTGCTGCCTCTTCTGCCTGTCTTGCAAGATCGTCTAGGAAATTCCTTTTGTTGGATCGGGTTTGGCGTTTAATTTCCTTGTCCAGCTGACTGTACTGTTCGCTATATAGTTCATTTAACCTGGGGGACTTCGCTTCTGTTTTCTTTCTTTTCATTTCCTTTCTCATCATTATGGTGTTTAATGTTTCTGGTGTTATCCAGTCTTGCTTCTTCCTTTCCTGGAATCCCAAGCATGATTTGCTGCTTTCCTTATATATTGTTGAAATGGTGTTGAATTTCTGGTCTATATCATCAGTCAATGTCTTTTCCTGACTTTTGGCAAATTGATATCGCTTATTTATATCAGCTGCAAAAGCTTTTCTGGTAAGGGGGTCCTTCAATTTGCTGATGTCAAACCTTTTCTGTAGAAACTGAGAGATGAACAAGCAGGTTTTCGACAAAACAGATCCTTTACAGACCAGATAGCCACTTTGAGAATAATAGTTGAACAAAGTCTGGAATGGAATTCACCACTACACATTGGATTTGTGGACTACAAAAAGGCATTTGACAGTGTAGACAGAGAATCACTTTGGAATTGATGAGGCATTATGGAGTTCCCCTGAAGATCATTAATTTAATAAAGAAAACATATGAAGACATGACATGCAGAGTTCTTCATGAAGGACAGCTTACAGAACCATTTGGGATAAGAACAGGAGTGCGACAGGGATGCCTCTTGTCTCCATTTCTTTTCTTACTAGCAATAGACTGGGTTATGAGAACATCAAATACACACAACAGAAATGGAATCGAGTGGACTCTGACTAAGCAGTTGGATGATCTGGATTTTGCTGATGACTTGGCTCTTCTTTCCCATAACCGTAATCAGATGCAGGACAAATTGAAAACACTCGATGAGAGGTCACAGCAACTGGGTCTGAAAATACACAGGGAAAAGACAAAGATAATGAGAACAGGTAATGAAAACAGGGGTTGAACTTGAAGAAGCACCAATACAAGATGTAGAATCGTACACATATCTTAGCAGCAATATAGACAAAGTTGGAGGGACAGACACTGATATCAAAATAAGAATACAAAAAGCAAGAGGAGCTTTCATTGTATTGGGAAATAAATGGAGATCAAGAGAAATCGGATCCAACACGGAAATAATAATCTTCAACTCAAATGTGAAGTCAGTCCTATTGTATGGCTCTGAGACATGGAGAACAACAAAGACAACAACCAAAAAGCTACAGACTTTCATAAATAGGTGCTTGCATAGAATAGAGGGATTAAAATGGTATGACAAGGTTACCAATGTGGAACTGATGACAAGAACTAGACAAGTGCCAGTGGAACAAGAGATGAGAAGAAGGCGATGGATAGGACACACACTGAGGAAACCTGTTGATAGCATTACAAGGCAGTCCTTGTTCTGGAACCCCCAGGGTAAGAGAGGCAGAGGTAGACCAAGAAGCACATGGAGAAGAGAGCTGGAAACAGAGATGAAAATGATAAGGAGAACGTGGAAGGAACTTGAGATGATGGCACGTGACAGGAGGACTTGGCATGTGTTTTGTTGAAGGCCTATGCTCCTTTGGGAGTGGAGGGTTATGAATGAATGAAACCTTTTCTGTGTAGTTACAGTTGGTCCAGCCGTTCTGAGTTTCACTTTCAGTTTTGCTACTGCTAAATGGTGATCACTTCTCACATCTGCACCTCTTCTTACCTTCACATCTTGTAATGCATGTCTCCATCTACCGTTAACCATGATGTGGTCTATCTGGTTTCTGTCCCGACCATTTGGTGATTCCCATGTTAATTTGTGATTTTCTTTGTGTGGGAAAAGTGTTCCTCCAATGACCAGGTTGTTAATACTACAGAAACTTATTAATTTATCCCCATTTTCGTTTGCTGTTCTGCTTCTGCATTTCCCCATTACTCTTTCATTATATGTATTGTGTGTTCCAACTTTCGCATTGAGGTCTCCCATTACTACAATAAGATCATATCTAGGTGTGTCTTCCATTTCAAGCTCAAAATATACAGTTTAAAAATGAATCTTGTTTTGAAACAAACTGACAATGCAGATGCTCAGAAAGTAAGACAATCACAGATACTATACCAGTCATAACTTTTATCACAGATACTTTATCAGTCAAGACTTATTTACAGATACCATATTAGTCATAACTTTTGCCATGGATGCCTTATCAGTCATGAATTTTTATCAAAGATATCTTATTAGTCATACATGTCATCACAGATACATTATCTGTCACAAATTCATCACAGATACCTTATTTATCATAACTTGTATCACAGATACATTATCTGTTATAACTTCATAACATGCAACTTTTCATTCATAACTTCCATCACAAATACCTTATCTGTCATAAATTAATCACATATACTTTATCTGTCATAATTTTCATCACAGATACCTCATCAGTCATACCTTTTATCACACATATCTTATCAGTCATAACTTCATCACACCTTATCATTCATAACTACTGTCAATGTAAGAACATTCCATTTTAATTCCTTTATAAATCATGGGGACACTATTATAATTAAATCCCATACAGGAAACCTGAGCTAAAGTGCTTCTTGTACTCTTGCAGTAAAAGCATATGAAGCAATTTGTTTTGCATGATGAAGTTGAAAGTCTGTCACAGCTAATCTTTGTTTACTCTTGTAGCATGTTTCGTGGAACTCAGTAATCAGATATGCTCACTCTGTGATACCTGACTTCAAGATCAAATTAGGTATATTTTGTTTTGTTTTTTTGGTTAAACATATTTTCTTTGCTTAACTAACAAAAATGTTTGTCATTTCACAAATTTTAGCTTACTGTTTTATGGAACTATTTCTATTTGGTTTTTTCAGACCTTGAGGACAACTATCTAACACGAGTACCTGAAGATATTGCGAACTTGTACTGCATGAAGGAGTTAAACCTCAGCTCGAACAAGCTGACGAGCCTGCCAGATAGTATCAGTCTGTGTTGTAGCCTGGAGGTATGCATTTGCTGTAGGTCCAACATTTGACTTCATTAGATTAGACTGCTACAACCAACTATGAGTTTCATTTTTGTCAGTGTAAATAGAAAATTATGGCAATTTGCTAATTGTAGAGTTGGTAAGTACTTGTGGTTCATCTTCCAATTTTGAATTTTTGCTTCCCAGTGACTGTAAGACCAACATTGCAGTTGACCACCCAGTGCAGAAAGCCTGTGTCAATGCACTTCTTATGTTTTCTGCAGCAGTTAGTTGTACACAGTGGGCTTCAGTCAGCTATTACCACAAGTTTTGTGGGAGCAGTTGTCCTGTACTGTCATTTTCTCCTGAGATACCCTGAAGTCAATACTGGACATAATGGAGCTTTAAAGATATAATTCAGGTTTTCTCAGGGTTTGTGTGGCCTTTAAATACCTGCAATGATCAGGAAAGACTTCAATACCTTGAAACACTGGACATAAAGGCTAAAACCTTGAATTTACCATTAGGACGTGGAAAAAAAATTATGCAAAAGTCAGATACATGACTTTTTGTTTGATAGTAGCATTTTGTATTAGGCATTGTCAGTTGCAGAAGTCTGTTTATTTGCTTTTTCAGGAATTTTCATTAAAGAATTGATGGTGCAGTTTTATGATCAGTGATTGCATCAGTGTTCATTTGAGTTTCATGCATTGCCAGAAAGAGATCGATGTATTTGAGACTTTTCAAAATCTTAGTACACATAAGAAAAAGGGATTTGAGTTTGGAAATATTGCCTGATTGTTTTGTTTCTAAATAAATTATTAAAAATGCCAAATTAGAACAATTGGATATCTCCCACAAAAAGTGATCATTACGCAAAATGTACATTATGTATTTTAAAAAAATAATAGAAAAATGTATTTAACAAACATGAGCACTATGATCACTTGTTTCTGGAAAGAAACAACAGGTAGCCTACTTGCATCAGCACACTCCATCAGCATTGTTGTTGTTGTTGTTGTTGTTGTTGTTTAACTAGGGCTGCTGACCTTCTCGCTCTTTAGCAGCCAGTACCAAGTTGAAGACTCCTTGGTATTATCTACACTGTAGATCTAGGCTTTTCCTGTGGCTTTTCTGACATTCTGAAACGTGTTGAGTTGAAGTCATGAGCTCCAGTTTCTCCAGCTTGGCTTGCATTTAAAAGATTTTCACATCTGGTCACAAGCTAGGAAAAAGAAGAGCATGGCATACTGTACATTTTCCGTCATCCAAGGGGGCTCTCTAACTATGCAGAGTTAAAATACTGTGCTCTGGTTTTGGGCTGTCCCCTGGAATTGTCATGTCCTGCACAGAGCCACTTCTCAGCTTTGCCTACGCTGCCTACCACTGGGTCCATAGTGAGATCCTCCTACATACAGTCAACCAGGTCAAAGCCAAAGAATCATGTCAGAGGCTAAAGTGACTTCTCTAAGCTTAGTGTGCAATGCTGGGTTCTCAACAAGTTTCATCACAAGGGGAATCCATTGAAGTGTGTGGATGATTTCAAGAGTCAATAAGGATGTAATTAGCCTTGCAGACATAGGTTCACTTCCACGTACATATATTGTAGCATTGTGCATAGCTGGTGGCCATATAAAGATGACTTCAGATATGCCTCCATCAGCATTAAATCATTCATTTCAAACGATGTGTGTAATAAGTTGAATTTTCTAATCTTATGTGCAAGTTTAAAACATTAGAATTAAGAACTGTAGTTGTTACTATGACAACCATTGTTTTTTCTTGATGCCCAATCTAAATTAGTTAAATATTTGTTTCTATACTGTTCAAAAAAAGAAACGCATAGCTATCCGAGGGCACGTTTTTATGAGTTTGTAAGTAAAATTTGGTGCTAGGGTATATAAAAACCAGCCTCAAATGTTCTTTTACAGTGTCAAATGCACGTGTTGACCTGAATTGCATTCGTTTTTGTAATCGTTACAACGCAGTGGTCAATAGTGTTTATGACGCAATTTTTGACCACAGCTCATGTTGTGCGCACGTGAAAGCAACAAAATTTGGGGGGAACACTATTCACTGACTACGCAACTGAAACCCTATAAAAGGATAACGCTACACATAAAAAATTCAGTTCATTTTCAAGCAGACATTTATGGCGTCTCTATCGATAAATTTAAGGAACATTGCTATTGGCCGACTTCATGCAGGCGAAAGTCAAAGTCAGGTTGCCAGGCATCTAAACGTGCATCAGAGTACCATCAGTCGACTTTGGCACCGGTTCCAAGTCACTGGCTCAGTTGAAGACCGGCATTGCAGTGGACCACCCAGATTGACAACAGCAGCGGAGGATTGCTTTATTCGGCTTCATCACCTCAGAGACAGGTTTACAACAGCTTCCTCAACTGCCCAGTCATTGCCTGCAGAACGTCATGTGTCTGATCAAACTGTCCAGAATAGACTGCATGACGCTGGACTTTGGGCACAACGACCTCACCGAGGACCTGTCCTTATGCGCCGCATTCGCCAAAATCGACTTCTTTGGGCCAACCAGCATCGTCCCTGGGCAGCTGACAATCAATGGAGACGTGTCTGGTTTAGTGACGAATCTTTCTTTTTCTTGCAGCATCATGATAGATGGCGTAAGGTCTGCCGTAGGCGAAATGAATGTTTTGCCCAAAATTGCGTTGATGAAGCTCCGCCGCACGGTGGTGGAGGTGCAATGGTGTGGGGAATGATCAGTTACAACAGAAGGAGTCAATTGGTGCACATTGAAGGAGGCTTGAATGCGCAACGATATGTCAATGAAATTCTTTGACCCCATGTCCTTCCCCTTTTGGCTGCCCAAAGGTCTGTGTTTCAACAGGACAATGCCAGACCCCATTGTGCACAGTTGACCACGCAGTTCCTGACTGCCAACAACCTTCTCACCCTTCCCTGGCCATCCCTGTCTCCAGACATGTCCGATTGAGCACCTGTGGGATGAGCTGCATAGACATGTTTGTCGCCGAGACGTTGCTCCAGCCAATCATCATGATCTGTTCCAGGCACTCCAGGAAGAGTGGGCAGCCATCCCACAGGCCCACATCAGACGTCTTATCGCATCCATGCCCAGGAAATGCCAGTCGCTGATCGATGCTAGAGGAGGCCACACACCATACTAACGGGAAAGCCCATACCCAAACCATCTTAGTTGGGACTGTTCTATTTGGGTCTGCAGCGGATGGGATTTTAGGCCTTGACGGATCGTCTGGTTGCGGACCATGTCTCTTCTTGTTACTTCAACCACTTTCCTCAGATACCTCATTTCTGAGGTTTGGATCTGGCTTTTGTGGGTTGTAGTCATGCCCACGACTCGCATCCATATGTCAAGACTGGGACATAGGTGGAGCGGTATACAGCCATCTTCGTTTTCTTACCAACCTCTTTCTTGCTGAGGAATCCACGATTTATGGCCTGAAAAAGTCTCCCAGCCGCTGCTTTTCGAGTGGCCAACTCTTCTTTGATGCCTCCCTTTCGGTCTATAATAGCTCCGAGATATTTAAAGTGGTCGACCTGCTCCAGGACCTGTTCTCCCAACTTAATCTGATGTTTTCTTTCTTCTCGTGATATCACCATGGATTTTGTTTTAGAGCTGCTTATGACCATCCCTCTCTTCTCCAGCTCTTCCTTCCAGACTTGCAGGTTGGATTGGAGATGTGCCTCTGATTTAGCAATCAGGGCAACATCATCAGCAAATGCCAGCTCCGAAATATAGACCTGTCTCATCTTCCAGTACCCCACTGAATACTTTCTTGTTCTCTCCCTTACATGCCTTGATGACATCGTCCATAAGGAGTATGAAGAGGTAAGGTGATAGGATATCACCTTGTCTTACACCAGTGGTGGTCCTGAACTCTTCTGACTTATGGTTTGCTGTCCTCACATAATTTCTCTGCAAGACTTGTAGAAGCTCTGTATAGCATGAATCAGAGGTGCTGGAATATTCTTCCTTGCCAAACAGTCCCAAAGTTTGCTCCAGGGGACCCTGTCAAACGCCTTTTCCAGATCTATGAAACAAAGATGGATCTCACTCTTATACTCAAGGGCCTTTTCACTCAGCTGTCTGAGTGTGAAGATTAGGTCTTGAGTACTTCGGTTTGCTCGGAATCCGCACTGGACCTCATCCAATTGTGGCTCAGCTAGGCGTCGGAGTCTCTGCTCTAGGATTCTAGAGTAGATTTTACCAGGGACACTGAGAAGGGATATGCCTCTATGGTTTCCACATTGTCGATTGTCACCCTTTTTGAAAATTGGTGTTATGATGGCAATCTCCCAATCCTTTGGTATGGTCTTGTTGCACCATGCTGCCTGTAGGACCTTTAAGAGTAATAGGTCGCCTGATGCTCCCATGTACTTAACCATTTCTGGTGTTATACCATCATGCCCTGCTGCTTTGCCCATCTTGATTTTCTCTAGTGCTGCCCTCAGTTCTTCCATCTTTATGTCATCTTCACCATCATTGGTTTTCCTCTTCTGTGTCAGTGGTTATCATTTCTGATGCTTCATCATGCTCACCATCCAGGAGTTCTGAGAAATATTCTTTCCATCTTTCCATTACTTCCTTCGGGGCAGTAAGCAATTTGCCTTGCTTGTCCTTTATAAATTTGAGAGGGCATTGTTTTTCTTTCCTCATGTTCTTTAGGGTCTTATAGAACAATTTCTGGTTTTCTTGTGCATCTTTTTCTAGCTTTTCTCCAAATTCTTCCCAGGACTTCTGTTTTGCTGCTAGCACTTTGTTCTTTGCTTCTGTNCTGAGTGTCACATATTCTCTATATTTTTCCATTTGTCCTGTTGTGTTTTTAGCTCCTAAGTATTGTTTCCATGCCATTTTCTTCTCTCTTATTTTCTCTTTGACTTCCTCTGTCCACCAAGGTGTCCTCTTTCTCTGGTTCCCAAGTCGGACTTCACCGCATGCTTCTGCAGCAGCTGTCTTTATGATATCCTTGAATTTATTCCAGAGGGTTTCCAAGTCATCAGGTCGTTCTTCTGTGTTGCTCACTGCTGTAGCAATAAGCCCCTGATATCTGGTCTTAATTTCTGGCTCTCTCAGCTTGTAGGTCCTAATGCTCATTTCTCCTGCTCGTTTACTTGGTTTCTTGCGTGATGTTGGGCAGTTCCTAGGCTGAGCAACTCTTTCAGTTGTTCGTTTGATTGTTAGCAGGTAGTGATCACTTCCAATCTCTGGCCCCCTCCAGACTCTTGCATCTCGGACATATCTGAATGAGCTTCTCCGAACAATGGCATAGTCGATCACTGACTTCTCATTCTTGGTTGGTTCACATCTAGTGTATGCATGTATGCGCTTATGGGGGAACTTTGTGTTTGTAATGATCAGATTCTGCTCACTGCAGAATCTAAGGAGTCGCTTTCCATTGTCATTGAGAGTATCTTCTCCATATCTTCCGATAACTCCACCCCATCTAGCATGGTCATTTCCAACTCTGGCATTAAAATCTCCGAGCATAATAACTTCATCTAGGCAGTCATCCACTGTCCTTTGAAGCAGCTCGAAGAATTCCTCCTTGACCTCTGCTCTCTCATCCTCATTTGGCCCATACACTATGACCAGGTTGACTATGGTTTCTCCTTCTTTTAGTTTTACAACCATAATGCGCTCCGAGACAAAGTTCCATCCCTTGATACTTTTCTAGTTTTGCTTTCCTCATCTCTTCCACCAGCTCCTCTTCCTTCCCATTTATACTTCTTGTGTTCCAAGTTCCATAAGTCGTAGTCTGTAGTCCGTTCCAGTTCGTCGCCTTTAGAATCAGTCCGGTTTTCTCTCTTGTAGTTCGCGTAATCATGATTTAAAGCAAACAGGTGATTGGCCTGTTGTTGATTAAGCGGATACTTGTTTGACTTTAGGATAGAATTATCTTTTCCTATTTTCGGGTGACAGAGTACAGATAAGCGTGTGAACGCTGTTTAATGTATTTATTCTGTACTGTTTTGAGTCATGTGAATAGCTCGCTAGTCTGCATGTGTTATCGAGAACGGTGTTCAAGACAACCGAATCTCGTGACGGGTTTTTTGGCGGGACTAGTGTGTGATTTGGGGAGTTGTGTTTTGGGCGTGGACCGTGTAGGTCGAGTCCCAGTGTTTTTGGATAAGGTATGCCTACGTAGGATTTGAGAAAATGTCGACTTATATATTTCGCTGTGTGTACAGCCTATGTGATACACTGCAGTGAAGATTTGTTTAGGCTATATGAACCTTATTATTGAAGCTGCCGTGTGATGCAGGCTTTGCTATGTATTGAAGTACTTTTGTAGGCCATATTTTGAAGATTAATGAAGCTGCCGGGTGATGCAGGCTTCGCTGTGTATTAAGGTACTTTTGTAGGCCATATTGTGAAGATTAATGAAGCTGCCGGGTGATGCAGGCTTCGCTGTGTATTAAGGTACTTTTGTAGGCCATATTTTGAAGATTAATGAAGCTGCCGGGTGATGCAGGCTTCGCTGTGTATTAAGGTACTTTTGTAGGCCATATTATGTTTAGCTGCAGTATGAAGATTTGTGAAGCTATTAAGCTATTATTAGTCCAGGATTAGGACAGGCCATATTATGTTTAACTGCAGTATGAAGATTTGTGAAGCTGTTAAGCTATTATCAGTCCAGGATTAGGACAGGCCATATTATATATTAACTGCAGTGTGGAGATGTATGAAGCTATTAAGCTATTATAAGTCCAGGATTAGGACAGGCCGTATTAGGTATTGATGCAGTGTGGAAATTATATACTATGATTCGTGTTTTGCTGTCGAATGTGTGTCATTTATGTCATCGTATCTGTGTTGTAACGGAATAAACAGTATCGAACTGTTCCAGTCGTTTGCAACCCTTCTTGACTCCTGCATGTACCCTTATGTACGTACTGTGGTGTGCGAACATATCAACACACACCCAGGTCAACATTCCAGACACAGTGACAGGACAGCAGCACACATATATTGAATTAGCCTGTGTGGCGATGATATAGACCAAACCCCTACACTCGCAACAGTGGGTGTAAACAGATTATATAACATTTAGACTTAGCGCCGTTATCATCGGTGGTTTCAAAGACTAATAACATTAACGTTTAATCACATTTATTGGAAACATCAGAGTAAGGGGGGGTGTATCAATTGGTGGTTTTCAGTTAACAGGATCTGACATCTACGACTATTCGCGTCGATAGCCTAAGTGGCGTAGTTTTCGTATCATTGGATATGATTTAAGATGTGCCTGGGTGGCGTATACGATTAAGAAATTGTTACCTCTACAGTGATATGTACTTGAAGCAAGAGGGTAAAGTAAATCAAATTTTGTCCACCAGACCATAACATATCTAGAGGAGCAGTCACTACAAGGTGGAAAGAATACATATGACTTTCACGGGACAAGAGTGTAGAACACTTGACTTTGTTATAATTAGCCTTATGTAGGCGTGGCTTGAATCTCCTGTACTTCAGAACTGTGACCTAAATATTATCTGCGTGGGTGGCGCATTTGAGAAACGACGCACGCTTTATTCGTGGTAGAAGGCAACTTTACACCAGTAGCAATTGACGTCCTATTTCATGCCTATAGACGACAACAACGTCTGCAGTGGTCAAGGAAGTTCAATTAGACTTGGACAGTATTTGTACCAGCATTTATACGGGTTGTGACGGATTCCTGCAATATTCGGGTTACCTGTGCCAGTTGTCACCATCACAAGTTCAAGACGTTATGATACACGGAGTTGCCGTGTACATTTCAGACTACAGAAGAGTCAAGAGTTGCAGTGTGTGCTGTATTATGGTTCCTGTCAACTTGTGCATTGTTAAGCACATATCATATTGACGAAATTACCTGAAGAGAAACGAATCAAGTTGCAGTGCTTTCCCGCAGTGGAGGTTTTAGCAGTCTATGTGATATCCAGTATCGTGGCGGAAAAGAAGCGGGATCATTGACAGATAAGTGATTGTGTCTTGTGTAAATTGTGTCACTTCATATATGTCGCTAGGCCTCCCTAATTGCTCATTTTGTTATTATTGTTGTTTATGTCTAATTTGACATATGATTAAGATTTGATGCATAGGTGTTAATGGCTGTTGACATATGTCGATTTTCCTGATAATGATGTGACTTGATAAAGGTGCTATAAAAAGGAATTGGTGATACAGAATTGAGGAATACGCTCATTTCTTGACAAATAGTTAACTTTGTGAGCTGGAAAGGTAATTGTCAAACTTTTTGCGACAGTAATTTGTCATAACTATAAGTGATTACTATATATAGTTTATTAAGTAAGTGAATCACCATGGATCGTGATATGTGCCCTACAGATATAAGGCCTATGTTGGAGTCTGCATTGGTGGTAGGTAGAGATGGTAAGGGATTGAGAGGTGCACGACTTGGAGAATGGATAATGGATGATTTTTTGATTAATGTGTCAACATCCCTGGAGTTATTTGCTGAACACAACTTTAAGTTTGTTTGCAATTTGATAATGGCCAAGGATTTGGTGAATTTGCTACGACACCTTCGTGTGTTTTTGCAACAGTATATTGAACGTGAACACGGACATATAATGCAAAGCATGTTCAAAATAATCCACAACCATACATCTGATGAGCAGGAAAGGGAATTGAGAATTGAGAAACAAGCAAAAGTAAACAAACAGAGTGCTCTACAGCAAAGAGAGAATTTCCTAGAAGGTGTTGCTAAAGAGAGCGAACTACAGGCAACTGTGTATAAGCTTAAAAGTGAGATACTTGAATCAAACTCAGAACTTTCTAGTGCACAAGCTACATTAAATTCAGCTTTAAGCAAAGTCCAAGACTTGGAAGCTCAGATAGGTAATCTCACGCGGGAACTTCAAGAACAGAAAGAGATGTATGAGAAATTGAAGGTTGAGAGAAATGTCTGTGAGAAGACTTATAAAGATATGCTTCAGGATGTGTTGGATGACAATGATATTCTCAGTCGCCAACTGAAAGAAAAGAGTAATGTATCCTCGGAGAATATGAATGAGTTAAAGGCACAAGCTGCTCAAATCCAAGGACTTCAGGCTCAAGTGGCTCGACTTCAGCCACAGATAGAAGAGGTTCAAAAGATGAGATTGAGGAAACTAGCGCGACAGAGGAAAGCAAGCAAAGAAAAGGATGAAAAGGTGAAATTAGAAGAGTTAACTATGGAGAAAGAGAAGGTCGCTAAAATTGAAAATTTGCTAGCAGAAGAAAGCGACAAAGTTTTGGCTGTTAAGGAGTTAAATAAAAGGTTAAGTGAAGAGATTTCACTTAAAAATAATGAAATTACAGAAGCAAGGGACAGAATATATGGCTTACTAGATATGGTTTTGAAAAACAAAAGGTGCTCTTCTGTCAATGTTGACAATGATAGACAGAAAGTAGCTCAGAGAGAGGTCATTCATGGTAAAGACAGATCTTTTCGTGGTAAATACAACTTTAAAAGTTCTAATATTACTGATAGTTCCAGTGATAATTCTTGGCGTCAGACCAACAAAGATTCTAGTGTAACAGGCAGTTCTGTTGGTCAGGAAAAGAAAAGTGATAAATTTCAGGTCAAGACTCATAAAAGCAAATATTTCTCGACTATTGGAAATACTCAGAAATTGATAGCGGGTGTTGAGACTATTACTACTTGTTCCAAAGATGAAACCCATATGCGGAACAATAGAGATACTATTGTTTCTGGCAGTTATCAAACTCAGCACAGTCAGTTTGAAACTATTGGTAAATATATTCCCATAGGGGAAAAGAAAAACAGTTCTAGTAAGAGAGATAACCCCAAGATTAAACATTACCAAGGGAGATCAGTAAATAATAATTTTCCCTCTCATAGATACTGTAGACAATTTAACAAATCTCAAAGTTTTGATTGTAAGAATGTTGGAAAGTATGATAAAGATTATAGCTTTTCAAATGTTGCTTTACATCACCAGAGGAATGTTCCTCAACAAAAGACTAAAGTCATTATTTGTAAACAAGGCAACGGTAATAATAAGTATTGTGATCATAGAACAAATAATAAGCGCAATTGTGCTAATTTTGTTCAACATGATCCCAGAGTCATTTATAATCAAAGTAAACAGAGTAAAAATAACAGTGGATGCTTGAATACTATTGCTTGCTCTACTTGTTGTTGTGAATATAACACTTTGTTTCAGCGTAAGACAGCGGCAACATTCAAGGTCGGTCATGTTGTCCCCAAGAATTCTATGATATCTACATGTGATAGAGAGAGCTAGTGACATCGTGAAGAGACCGGGTTTTACACAAGCCGGTACTGGGTAATTGTAAACGTGATTTCTACGTTTTTTTCATTAAATTTCACTATTGAGTAAAATGGAAATTTTCATTTGTATTTGTTGACAGAAGCTACGTTACGATAAGGGTCAAGGCTTCTGTGACATATTGACGGTCAGAAATGTGAGTCAACTTTCCGCTCGAGTAGTCAACCGAAACCTGTCAGCGTCTAAATAGCAACTGATGTTTACTTTGGAGGGTCAGGACATGTGTTCAAGAGAGTGGGAAATTTTACGGCGTATTTTTTTTCCTTAGATAGTAAATATTTTTGTATTCTATATTAGTACATGACATGTTGTTGTTTTGAAATAACATATAATTTTGTTGTCATGATTATTTCTATGCATCATTTGATTGCCATAATTTTTTATTGTTATTTATATGTCTGTATTTTGATGATGTATTAATACATTTTTATGCTATTTATATATTATTGTGTTGATAATGTGTAGTATGTAATTATTATCCTTTATACTACTCTGTTCAACTTAGAATTTTTGCAACTGTGTTGTTTAGGATAGTTTTGTACATGATGAGATTGCACAAACTCATTTATTGTGTTGATGTAGTGGTTACTTTTAGATAGTCCTGAGTGTTTGTTATTCACTTAATTTATATTTTTCTCATGTTTTGATGTCATGATTAATTAATATATAGAACATACAGAGAAGATGTGTATTATCTGTTATGTGGTGAAATGTAATTTTGAAAATAGCGTGCATGTATCATAAATGATCTTGTATTTGGATTTGTTAACTTTTTGTGAAACTTCGATTTTTCCAGAACTTGATTTTCTTGCCAGTCAGACATGCAGATTATTTTCCTAGCAGATTATTTTAAAAAAAAACTTATTTTTTGTAGATATTTTTATAGAACCTTTTTTTTATATTTCATAGTAATAACAGATTGTAGATTTATTTATAGATGTATATCTTATCGATTTGAATAAGAGATAAAGTTATAGCTAAATAGCATTGTACGGAGCTGAACGTAATTGTCAGCAGAAAGAACTTAAAGGATAAATTAAATTTACATGTGTTGATTTAAAGGTTTATTCGAGATAGGATTTTTGTTTTATATTTCACTCATTTTGTTAAAATATTGATTTCATTATTAGGCTTTACTTAAAGTATTACTGAATTACTTAAAAATTAAATACTGTTTTTATGTAACTTATCGAGAAAAAAATATGTTTGTACGGTACTGTTGAAAAAAATGATTTTTTTTTTTTTTTTGGCATTGTAATTTTTTGTTGTGTGTGCCCAGCATTTGACTTCGTGATATCATTGATATGTAGTTTGATTAGTTCTTGTAAAAAGTTGTTTTTTATTATGATGTATTTTTTATTTTTAGCGCTTGATTGTGCGTTGGTCGTATTAGTTATAGTAATGCTATTACTTGTTTGTTCGATGCCTATAATTTATTTATGTTAGTTTTGTATAACTCTTATAACTTAGTTAAATTACTTATTAGCTTTTGTTTAGTTGTAAATTATTTTTTGGTGGTGTTAGTATAGATATACTTTGATATTTTGTGTTGTGCTTTTCGATCATGTTTATATATTTTTTTTTGAATAGGTTATCTGATCAAAACAGTTATTAGTATGTATCGTTATTGACTTTCTTTGCGTTCGTGCCTTTGCTTTCTATCTGTCTTTGGTAACTATTCTTCATTTCATTCCTCCTTTTCTGTTGTCTTTTCGGTATGGATTTCATATCTTGTTTATACTTTCGTACCTCATCTTCGTTTTACTTAATTCTATTTGTATACTTTGTCTTCTTTCAACACTTATACCTCTATTCTTTGTATTGTTGGAGTGGTTATATGATTTGATATGATATATCTACTTATGATAGTTGTATTTATTTTACATGTAATTGTCCAACTTAATTATGAGTATATGGTATTGTTGAGTTCTTACTTTCTTGTTTTTTACAGATCATTCTTCTTTTGATTGATCTTGTGTTTTCTCTTTCGATTGGTTGTTTTCGGTTTGGTTTGTACTAAATATACGTAACTTAATTTTGGAACTGATCATATTTGTATATTTAGCTAATTACTTTTTATACTTAGCTGGTTATGCTGTATGCTTTTATTGCTACTTTACACTTTAATGCTGATATTTGTTGTAGATATAATTTTGATTTAAAATAAGATATTTTTGTAGGCATACGTTACAGCTTAATTGTCTTCTAAATTTTTCGTTTTTGGGAGTTAATTTTTTCAAAAAAAAAATGATAGAATCATTTTTTTTTCCCGGAGCGGGTGGTAACTGTTGCAAGTGGAACTTATGGAAGGGGAAGTAATCTTTAGAATGGTTTTTTAGACAAATTAAATTTCGAGTTGCAACGCTTGATTAAGCGGATACTTGTTTGACTTTAGGATAGAATTATCTTTTCCTATTTTCGGGTGACAGAGTACAGATAAGCGTGTGAACGCTGTTTAATGTATTTATTCTGTACTGTTTTGAGTCATGTGAATAGCTCGCTAGTCTGCATGTGTTATCGAGAACGGTGTTCAAGACAACCGAATCTCGTGACGGGTTTTTTGGCGGGACTAGTGTGTGATTTGGGGAGTTGTGTTTTGGGCGTGGACCGTGTAGGTCGAGTCCCAGTGTTTTTGGATAAGGTATGCCTATGTAGGATTTGAGAAAATGTCGACTTATATATTTCGCTGTGTGTACAGCCTATGTGATACACTGCAGTGAAGATTTGTTTAGGCTATATGAACCTTATTATTGAAGCTGCCGTGTGATGCAGGCTTTGCTATGTATTGAGGTACTTTTGTAGGCCATATTTTGAAGATTAATGAAGCTTCCGGGTGATGCAGGCTTCGCTGTGTATTAAGGTACTTTTGTAGGCCATATTGTGAAGATTAATGAAGCTGCCGGGTGATGCAGGCTTCGCTGTGTATTAAGGTACTTTTGTAGGCCATATTTTGAAGATTAATGAAGCTGCCGGGTGATGCAGGCTTCGCTGTGTATTAAGGTACTTTTGTAGGCCATATTATGTTTAGCTGCAGTATGAAGATTTGTGAAGCTATTAAGCTATTATTAGTCCAGGATTAGGACAGGCCATATTATGTTTAACTGCAGTATGAAGATTTGTGAAGCTGTTAAGCTATTATCAGTCCAGGATTAGGACAGGCCATATTATATATTAACTGCAGTGTGGAGATGCATGAAGCTATTAAGCTATTATAAGTCCAGGATTAGGACAGGCCGTATTAGGTATTGATGCAGTGTGGAAATTATATACTATGATTCGTGTTTTGCTGTCGAATGTGTGTCATTTATGTCATCGTATCTGTGTTGTAACGGAATAAACAGTATCGAACTGTTCCAGTCGTTTGCAACCCTTCTTGACTCCTGCATGTACCCTTATGTACGTACTGTGGTGTGCGAACATATCAACACACACCCAGGTCAACATTCCAGACACAGTGACAGGACAGCAGCACACATATATTGAATTAGCCTGTGTGGCGATGATATAGACCAAACCCCTACACTCGCAACAGTGGGTGTAAACAGATTATATAACATTTAGACTTAGCGCCGTTATCAGCGGTGGTTTCAAAGACTAATAACATTAACGTTTAATCACATTTATTGGAAACATCAGAGTAAGGGGGGGTGTATCATATGCGTTTCTTTTTTTGAACAGTATAGTATCAGTGATCACATTTCCAGCTTGTCAATACAAGCCCCACCCCCCTTACATTTATCTTATGTATAAAACACAAAGGTCATGCAGTGATTCAGTTTATTGATATTCCCCACACCCTGCTGTAATTAACAATATTGTGTGTACTTCCAATTTTATTTTAAACATGGCCTGATCAAGAATTGCACTTAGATTATGGCTGCTTTTGAGAAACAGAAAAGTGGGGAAACCAAAGAGAACATGGACAGGAATTAAAGAGGGGGAGACCAAGGAAGTCTGGAAATGTAATAACTCTGATTATGACTCGCTTCTATCAGAATACTTCAGTCCAGTAATACCTGTGATTATGACTCGCTTCTATCAGAATACTTCAATCCAGTAAAGTGAAGTATCTTGTTACTTTAGTAAGTTTGAATATAATTATGTTGTTGCCAGAGACATCCCTAAAGTATTTGGCACCTCCTTCTCATAAAGAAACATACTTGTGAGAATATTGTTAACATTAAGTACTGTCAAAATAGTGTCTGACAGCATGCCCTTCATGGCTGTCTGGGGGCAGGCTAGACCCCCCTCACACCTCCCCCCCCCCCCTTTAGTACACCACTGGTTGTTGCAATAAATGTGTAGTATTATAATAATAATAATAAATTCTTTAAGCACCAAACACGGCGCATAAGGCAGAAACCAGTGCTCTCCAGGTTGTTCGTTGTGACGCCACTCCTCTTAGCTCTTGCACATTATTTAGGCCCAACGTTCTTCCTTCTCTTATTATTGTTCTTCTGAGTGTTTCTTTTGGTCTTCCTTTTTTCCTCTTACCCTCAGGAACCCAAGTGAGCGCCTGTAGTGGTATTCTGTTGTTTTGCATTCGTAGGACATGACCGATATATGACCATCGTCTTTTCCTTATATAGTCGGAGACATATTTCTGCCTAGAGTCTTCTCTTATTTGTCGATTAGTCTTGAATTCTTTCCAACTGATGTTCATGAGTTTTCTAAGACATTTGTTCTCGAATGTATTCAGCTTGTTCTCCAATGATTTTGTTATTTTCCAACTCTCACAGCCGTATGTTAACACTGAGATAACATTTGAATTAAACAGACGAAGCTTGGTATGTATATTCAATGATCGTAATTTCCAAATGTTAGATAATCTGTTGAAGGCGCTAGCTGCCAAAGCAATTCTAGTATGGATTTCTCTTGTTGTGTCACCATCCTGAGTCATTTTACTGCCTAAATAATTGAAACTTTCAACTTTCTGTAGTTTTTCCCCGTTCAAGATGATATCAAAGGTCTCGTTAGAAAAGTTCATAGCTTTAGTTTTAGAGGCATTTATTTGGAGACCTATTTTAACCGAGAGATGACACAAATTATTTATTGCTTCTTGGGATTGTCTTGGTGTTGAACTTAAGCATGCTACATCATCTGCGAAATCCAGGTCCCCCAGGAATTTTCCATTTGTCCATTTTATACCCAATTGTTCATTGTGGGTATAGTTTCTCATAACCCAATCAATAGCTATTCCAAAAAGTAGTGGTGACATAATACAGCCTTGTTTCACCCCTGTTTCTACTGTAAACCATTCTGTATTCCCTTTATTTGTTCTAACACAACATCTTGCATTGTCATATAGCGCTTTGATTATATTCACATATTTTGTTGGAAAACCATAGATTGTAAGTATCTTCCACAATGATGGGCGGTGTAGACTATCAAAGGCTTTTTGAAAATCGACGAAGGTGATAATAAGTGGCGATTGCCTTTCCACTGATTCTTCTATAATTGTTCTTAGTGTGAATATTTGATCAATACATGATCGTTTCGGCCTGAAACCCGCTTGTTCTTCTCTGATCTTTTCGTCAGCATGCAATTTAAGTCTTTCTAACATCATGCAACATAATAATTTTCCAGGTACTGATAATAGAGATATACCACGCCAGTTATTACAGTCTGATAGATCACCTTTCTTCGGTAACTTTACAATAATACTGTCTTTCCATTGTTGTGGTGGTTGTTCTTCTCTCCATACTTCATTTATAATATCTAAAATTCTCAAGAGGTTGTTGTCATTAACTGCTTTAATCATTTCCCCTGAAATTTCGTCAACTCCAGCAGCTTTAAAATTTTTTAATCTTTTAACGGCTTGTTTGATCTCGTCCAGCGTGAATTCATCGCAAGTTATTGGCAAGGTGGTTGTGGATGTTTCATTATTAAAATCAGGTGTTACTGTTGGTGGTGGTCTGTTTAGCACCTCCATGAAGTGCTCAGCCCATCTCTTCATTTGTTCTTTTTCTGTTGGTATTGAATTCCCTAATTTACCTTTAACAGGTGTTTCCATAGCAGTAGGCTGGTGACATAGTTGTTTTGTAATTTGATAAAGGCACCTACTATTACCAGTTCTTGCAGCATTTTCAGCTTCTACGGCCAGTTCATTGATGAAATGTCTTTTATCTCTTCGAGTTTTTGTCTTCACTTCTTTATTTAACAAGTTATAAGTTAGTTTGCAAGATTCAACTGCATTATGTGTACTTGCCGCTAGTAGTTTAAGTTTTGCTGTTTTCCTTTCTTGTATTTTATCCCAAGTATCTTCTCTCATCCATTTTTTCTTTTTATGTACTAGGTATCCGGTGGTCGCTACAGCTGCTTCTGTCATTGCTGTTCTCAGTTGTTCCCATTTAGTATCGATTGTCTTGGTGGTGATATCGTTGTCAATTTTGCCTAAAGCATCGAAATAGTTGTTCATTTTGACATTATATTCCTCCTTTATATCATTTGATTGCAGTCTGTGTACATCTATTCTTCTATTTTTATTCTGTTGGTATAACTTCTTCAGTTTAATTCTCAGTTTAGCTATGCAGAGGTTATGATCGCTTCCGATCTCTGCTCCTCTGTATGCTCTGATGTCTTGAACTGATGAGCGAAATTTTGCGCTTATGCAGAAGTGATCTATCTGGTTCTTAGTTCTGCCATCAGGTGAATTCCATGTTATCTTGTGGAAAGATGGTGTCTGCCACAACGAGCTTTGATATTTCACAAAGTTCTAGAAGTCTTTCGCCATTTTGATTCATACAGCCTATGCCATGAGTACCGAGATATCTTTGTACTCCATCGTTGTTGTCACCTACTTTGGCGTTAAAATCGCCCATGACTGCTATTATGTCATGCTTGGGTATTGTGTTGATGGTACTTAGAAGTGCTTCATAGAAGTCATCTTTTGTGGTATCAAGAGCGTCGTTAGTTGGTGCATAACATTGTACAATTGAGAGCTTGAAAAATCTTGTCTGAAATCTAGCTAATATTAGCCTCTCATTAATAGGTACCCAGCTGATAAGCGATGCTGCTGCTTTCTGTGTCATTAAGATGGCTACTCCCTCTGTGTGACGATTATCATTACTACCAGAGTATATAATTTGCTTTTTTTCTTCTGAAATATATTTTATGCCCTTCCCCGTCCATCTACACTCGCTGACACCCAATATGTCCAACTTATAATTATCCATTTCTTTAATTACTTCTTCCAATTTTCCGTCTTGATACATAGTTCTTACATTCCAGTATCCAATTTTAAAAATCTCCTTAGCCCCCAAGATATTAGAGTGAGTCATGTTTACTGTCGAGCCTGGTTCTGTTTCGGTAACATTAGCTTGTTTTACGATAGTGAATTGTTAACTCACTGATCAACCCTCCGATCCAACCGACCGATTCGAGGTCAGTTATTATAGTTGTTCTTTCCCTTTGTAACAGTGTTGCTGTTCATCAAAAATATAAAAAAGCCTATTTCTCATATCCTTGAAAATAATATGTTTGACCTTTAAAACCCTCAAAAAAAACCTTGAAAACTATTGAAGAAATTTGCTAGAAGCCCTGGGGTCAAAAGGGTAAGGTCATCATCAAAATGTAGATCATCAAATTGTTTTGTCAAAGTCAGCATGTGAAGTGTTACTATTTCAGTGCCTCAGTGTTGTCAACAATAGACTGACCAGCTTGCCCATAGAATTGAGTGCCCTCCACAGGCTACATACTTTAATGATTTGCCAGAATGAGTTCACTTCCATACCTGTCTGCGTGGGGGCACTACGCAGTCTCACTGTGCTCCTTGCAGAGGACAACCAGATAGAAGAAGTTCCAGAAACTTTTGCTGGCCTTTCTCACCTCAGACATTTAAACCTGAGTGTCAATAAACTCAGCAGTTTCCCATTGGCTGTTTGTAAGGTAAATATGTCACAAAAATGTAGCTGTTTCCCATACACTTTTTGTTGAGCTTTATTTGTCAATAAATGAAGCAGTTCACCATTGCTTTTTTATAATGTAGATAAGAAAGTAAATTAAGCATTTTCTCATGGACTATTTGCACAATAAAGATGTCAGAAAATAACATAGTTTACCATTTGTTTGTTTATGAAGTAAATATGTCAGTAAACTTAAGTAGTTTTCCATTGACTGTTTATAAAGTAAATATGTAAATAACTTGAGCTATTTCTCATAGACTGTTTATCTATCCATCACTTTCATATATAATAGACTTTTCACAAAGTAAACACATACATGGGATGGGGGGGGGGGGGGGGGGCGGGGGGGGGGGGGGGGAGGCTAAGAGGTATGGCATCTGCCTCTAATTATAAAGGTATTGGGTTTGCTTCCTTAAGAGAATATAATTGATGGACATTTTTTTAGTACCTGTGGTTCCTAATGATGTCATTGTTGATGGGGTCATCTCCATGGTTATCTTCTTTCCTACTAGAGTTACTTGCCCTTATACTTCTACTTCCTTCTTCCGACTTGCTATTTCTAAGATGGCGAATTAAACATGTCGATCCTTGTATCTTGTGTTCAAGCTTCGTGATTATGCTTCGTAACGTGAGTATGTATGACAGCCAGCCATGTCTCATTATAATTAACAATATTTACTACACACGAAGGTAAATATCAACAGTCATACTCCCCCCTGATCTCCTGGGTAGTGAAATTGGATGCCTAGCCTTCTCAGATAAGGGTGAAAAAAATAGAAGGTTCCTTGCGCAAGTTGTGCACGTTAAAAACCCCATGGCAATCATGAAAAATATGCCATATTGCCGCTGCCCTCGCAAAATTTAAAAATTAGGAAATTTATGCACCACAAGAATATTTATAGAATGTGTGATTGGGATCCTTGCCAGTGCTACGGAGTTTGTGCACTGTGCTGAGATCCTCCTTGTGTGATCTAAGGGAGGAGATTGGAGCACTGATGGCGTTGTCTGTGGGCAATGAAGATGCTCCTTAAAACAAAAACACAAAAAAACAATAAACAAAACAGTTTACCATTGTTGTATAAATGTCAATAAATTAAGCAGTTTATAATTGGCTGTTTTTAAGTCAGCTATTTCTCCTGGCTGCCTGTACAATAAACATTTTTTTTTTACTGTCTGTATTATAAATACAGAGTAGGCCTTGTTCATTGTAGGGCCCAAAGTTTACAATTTGGGGGGGGGGGGGGGGGGGGGGGGGGCTGTGAGCACAGGGTTAAGTCAGCCACAGACTAGCTCTGCATAAATATTCTCAGGGCTGTTCAAGGATCAAATATCTGTGTAATGTAAATGTTAATTTCATACTTTTATGAGAATGAAGACAGGTTCAGAAAAACCTTTCCTTCAAAAAACAGATAGAAACATCTAATATTGGAACAAATTACAAAATACTAAATCAGTAGTAACAAAAGCTTTAGAATAGCTAAAATAACCACAGAAAAATTAAAAGGGTGATAAAAGAAAATTATACGAATGAAGTTCCTGGCCAAGAAAATAGCTTCTTTACTGTTATCTTAAAAAATTGATTACTTCACCAAGAAACAGATTGGCCAAAAACATAATGGCTTGTTTCCCTTAGCTTCAGTTTGACAAGTTCATTTCCTGATTTATTTTGTTTTCTTGTAGAGGAACTGCATGAGAAAGAACACACTTCTTTTTGTTTCTACTGCTCTTTTACTTGTTATCTATGCTTCATTTAATTATTTCTGCAGTTTCTATTTTTGGTATACTTTTGGTGACCTGTAGGCCTACTTGTTATAATGTCACACTTGTTACTTTATTACAAATGTCATTGTCAAATAATAAGTACTGTGTGTGACTTGACGTGATCAATGGCACATCACAAGTGATGAGTACTAGACTAAAAGTTGCCACTTCTGTCTATCGATTGTTTGTCAGTTAAGTTTCACAACATGTAGATGTGTTCATTGTGTTTCCATCTGTGTGTATGTCAGTCTTAAACTTTTTATTCTTCTAGATACTGGTAGAAACCCACACAACTGCGGTTAAATTAGTATTTTAAATGTAAAATAAAAGATAATATAATTGCTGACCTTGGTAGTTTTAACTAACAATCAAGAAGACTTTCACAAATGGATGCTTGCATTGAATAGAAGGATTGTAGTGGTATGACCAGATCACCAATTTGAAAGTGATGACAAGAACCAGTGAAAAGTAAAACAAGAGATGAGAAGAAGACCCTGGAAGTAGATAGGACACACACTGAGAAAGTCTGTTGATAGTATTACCAGGCAGTACTTGTTTTTGAATCCTCAGGGTAGGATGGGCAGACGTAGACCAAAAAGACATGGAGAAGACAACTGGAGGCAGAAATGACTGATGAAGAAGATATAGAAGGACTTTGAGCAGACGGCACACACTTGGAGAACTTGGCATGAGTTTGGTTGTAATCACATGCTCCTTTGGGAGTTAAAGGTTAATGAATGACGATAGTTAAAACAGATGACATGATAGTGATAACAGATGACATGACAGTGATAAAAGATGACATGATAGTGATGACATGATAGTGATAACAGATGAAATGGTAGTGATACGAGATATGAAACAACAAACTTATTATTATGAATGATGATAGTTTTAACAGAGATGAAACAACAAATGTATTATTATGAATGATGAATGTTTTAACAGAGATGAAACAACAAACTTATTATTATGATAATAATAATAATAATAATAGCCCCTTCAGTCATAACTGACTATGGGAATGCGCCCCTGAGGTGACAGCCCTCAGCTGCCTATTTTCCTGGTGCTCCTTTCGACGTTTTCTCCTCACCTCTGCTTCTTGTGTGAGCCTCTCTTCGCCCAATCTGAGGTGGCGCCGTAAATAGCATCGCCACTTAGTGCGATCGGCAGCTTCATCCTCCCATGTTGCTGGATCCATGTCCAGTGCCCTCATATCTCTCTTGCACACATCTTTGAACCTCAGCTGTGGTCGCCCAACTGTTCTCTTGCCATCTGCTAATTGTCCGTAGAAGATATCTTTTGGGATGCGATCATCTTCCATGCGGCGAACATGGCCAAGCCAGCGAAGTCTGCATTGTCTAAGAAGCGTATACATACTTTGAAGGCCAGCACGTGACAACACCTCGACATTTGTCACTTTATCTTTCCACGAGATGCCGAGGATGCGGCGTAGACACCGCAAATGGAAGGTATTGAGCCTTTTTTCTTGCTTAGCATAGGTCGTCCAGGTCTCGCTGCCATATAGGAGTGTGCTGGTGACGCAGGCATTATATACCGCAGCTTTGGTCTTCATTGTGAGTTTAGAGTTTCCCCAAACACGCGATGTGAGGCGGGCAAAGGTAGCTGCAGCTTTGCCAATGCGGCTGTCGATTTCTGTATCCAGTGAGAGTTTGGCATTGATGGTAGACCCTAGGTATGTGAAGTGGTGCACCACTGCCAATTCATAGTTATCGATAGTGATAACTGGTGCAGCACCCACATCCTGACTCAGCACATTCGTTTTCTTTAGACTTATTGTGAGGCCAAAGTCCTTGCATGCTTTAGTGAAGCGATTCATCAAGCTCTGAAGCTCCTGTTGGCTTTGAGTGACGACTGCAGCATCGTCAGCGAACAACAAGTCTCTTATAGTGACCCTTCTGATTTTTGTTTTTGCCTTCAGCCTTGAAAGATTAAACAGACGGCCATCTGACCTAGTGTGAAGGCATATTCCTTCAGTTGCATCTCTGAATGCATGTTTCAAGAGTAAGGCAAAGAAGATTCCGAAGAGGGTCGGAGCCAGAACACAGCCTTGTTTAACGCCACTTCGTATATCAAAGGGCTGTGACGTGCTTCCAGCATATTGGACTGTTCCCTTCATGCCGTCATGGAATGACTTTATCATTTCCAGCATTTTAGGAGGGCAGCCTATTTTCAGGAGGATTTTAAAGAGTCCATCCCTACTAACCAGGTCGAATGCTTTTGTGAGGTCTATAAAGGCGATATATAATGGTCTTTTCTGCTCTCTTGATTTTTCCTGAAGCTGGCGGAGAGAGAAGATCATGTCTGTTGTTGATCTGCCAGCTCGGAATCCACACTGTGACTCTGGATATATGCGCTCAGCTAACTTGTGTAGTCGCATTAAGATGACTTTGGCAAAAACCTTACCAACAATACTAAGAAGAGAGATGCCTCTGTAGTTATTGCAATCACTTCTGTCTCCTTTATTTATTTTATACAGTGTTACAATCTTGGCATCTCGCATGTCTTGAGGAATAGTTGTCTCTTCCCAGCACTGGCACAGCATCCTATGCAGGGGATGTAATAGCGTGCTCTTACAGCATTTGATTAAATCAGGAGGAATCCCATCACTGCCTGGTGCTTTGCCAGAGGCCAAGCTATCAATGGCCTTGCTGAGTTCCTCTAATGCTGGTTCGGCATCCAGCTCCTCCATAGTTGGCAGACTGTTGACACCATCAAGGGCTGCAGGCGTAACGGTATTGTCTCTAGCGTAAAGCTCAGAGTAGTGCTCGACCCACCTCTCCATCTGCTTACCCTTATCGGTTAGCTTCTCTCCGCTGATGGTTTTTAGCGGTGCCGTCTTACTTTTGTGGGGGCCAAGTGCTTTCTTTATACCGTCATACATTTGTCTAATGTTGCCTGTTTGCGCTGCGATCTGGATGCTCTCACTGAGCTGGAGCCAGTAGTCATTTGCACAGTGTCGAGCAGTTTGTTGAACTTTGCTTCTCGTAGCCCTCAGGATCTGTAGGGTTCTGGCACTCGGTGAACGTTTGTATTCATTCATAGCACTGCGCTTAGCTTCAATGACAGGTGCCATCACATCTGATGAAGCATCAAACCAGTCATTTGACTTGGCTGTTTTCTTACCAAAGGTGGCAAGTGCAGTACTTTGAATGGTGTTCCGTAGATGCTCCCAGTTCTCTGTAATAGTATCACCATGCTGAGGGCTACTGAGCACTTTCTCGAAGGTCGCAGTGAATTGAGCGATCATGAAAGGGTCTGATATCTTGCTGGTATCAATGCGTGGTTTCCCTTCATGTCTGACACGATAGAGTTTTCTTGGTTGTGCTCTGATTTTGCAGCAAACCAAGGAGTGATCTGTATCACAGTCTGCACTATGGTACGAGCGCGTGGAGAGCACAGACCTGAGGAGTGGCCTTCTGACGAGAATCAGGTCAAGTTGGTGCCAGTGCTTGGATCGTGGGTGTCTCCATGACACCTTATGCTGGGGTTTTGTCTGAAAGTAGGTGTTGGTCACGCAGAGGTCATGGTGGACGCACAACTCTAAGAGCCGTTGTCCATTTTCATTCATCTTGCCAATACCAAACCTGCCCAGACATGAAGGCCATGAAACATTATCGGCACCCACTCTAGCGTTAAAGTCACCAAGGAGAACAAGCTGTTCTTGCCTAGGTATGCTTTTGATGACTGCTGCTAGATTCTCATAGAACTCATCTTTAGCTTCTGAGGCAGAGTACAGAGTAGGAGCATACACACTGACAAGGGTGATGGGACCTGTGCTAGTTTGCAGGCGGAGCGTTAACAGGCGTTCTGATCCATTCTCGCCTGGTTCAACCATTTTAGTTAGCGATTTTTTTACCGCAAAACCTACTCCGTGTTCTCTAGCTTTATTAAGATCTTTCCCTTGCCAATAAAATGTGTAGTCCTTCTCGCTCACCGTTCCAGAGCCCGCCAGGCGCGTTTCCTGAAGTGCAGCTATATCCACCTGAAGTCGTTTAAGCTCATCATTAATTATGGCTGTCTTCCTTACATCGTTTACATCCTGTAGGTTTTCGGATAGTCCAGTCAACATAGTCCGGACGTTCCAGCATCCCAATCTGAGAGTTTGCTTATTTCTATTTTTTCGATAATTGCTTGGTGCAAAATTTTTCTGTCCACAGTTCGGGTTTGACCCTAATCCCCATGCACCCAATGGGGAAAGCAGACAGTGGCGGGACAACACCTTATTGACTGGGGGCTGCCCAGCTTGAAGCGGGCGGTAGCTGTCCAGTGAGATCCTAGAACCTCTCCCACTGTCGGAAGTAGCCCCTGGCGCCATGCCCTACGCCAATTGGGCAAAAAGCTTATAACCGGTAACTGCTACTTCCCGTGTTTTGCCGACACCTATAGGGTGAAGCTGGAGTGTCCTCTCCAGGGCGCGAGCTTGGGCACAGTTATATGGAGATCAAGCTGTTGCCCATGCAGCATGTTCCCCCTCTCCATACAGCCGGTAGATCCAAAGGAACGGCAGTAGCCGATACAGTTTGGTACCAGCCATGTCGCAGGAGTTGCCAGAATAATGTCGAATCGACATTAGACTGCCTTAGGGACTCCGACTCCGGATTTATCCTCAGGGTTTACTCCCGAAGCCAATTCCATAAATGGATATTCCCGCAAGGCAGCGGTGGTTTGAATTCAGAGTTCCTTCTCTTAGATAAGCTACCAACCAAGGATCACGAGCCCTATCTGCCCGAAGCTGCTGGTTTTAAGGCGCCAGTCGCTCGCCTTTGCCCCTTCTCCCGTCAGTGGAAACAGTTCCGCCGGGCTCAAATTGAGCCACACGTGAAGGCCGGGAGCTGGACTTGGTTGTCAGAGGCTGTTTGAGGCGCATGCCATAGAAGTATTTTATCTGCAGTGAGAGCTTATCCTTACTACAACTCCCGGCAATAACAACCTTTGGAAACTATTATTATGAATGATTATAGTTTTAACAGAGATGAAACAACAAATTTATTATTATGAATGATGATAGTTTTAACAGAGATGAAACAACAAATTTATTATTATGAATGATGATAGTTTTAACAGAGATGAATAAAGGGCAGGGTCGTCGCTGAACAGAGTGGAGCCTACATGACAACAACCTCCAGCATGAGACTGGAGGTAGAGGCAGTCACTGCAGCACTGAGGTGGCTGTCTGAAACTCTGTCAAGCAGGGCAGTTATATTGTCAGTCTCTCAAGCCATGCTTCAGAAAGTTCAGAACAGATGGCTGCAGCAGGAATGGAAAACATCAATAGAATCCTCAAGTCTTGAAGAACGTGTGGAACTACTGTCCTGGTCATGCAGGGGTACGTGGCAATGAGAGAGCTGACAGACTGGCCTCGAGAGCACCCATTGTGGGGACACTGGACATGGATAAGGGAGAGATACTAAGGGCTATTAATGATCTCCTGCTGGATATTAACACTGCAATGGATGAATCAACAAGGCTGAGACTGTTGGAGTTTGGCATCAAACGTGGGACTAGCAGAGATGGACGTGAGAGAAGATTCATCTGTCATATGTACAACCAGCGTGCTACAGGTACAATTAGCATTCATACTCTTCAACATTTGCTGAGGGAGAGTGAGCACCTATGGGCTTGCCCTGAGTGCAGTGAGGTCGGTTCTGATTAACATTAACATTAACATTAACAAAGATGAAACAACAAATTTATTATGAATGATGATAGTTTTAACAGAGATGAAACAATACATTGATTATTATAAATGATGATAGTTTTAACAGAGATGAAACAATACATTGATTATTATAAATGATGATAGTTTTAACAGATAAAACAACAAATTTATTATTATGAATCTTGATAGTTTTAACAGAGATGAAAAAACAAATTTGTGAATTATGAATGAGAGACTTTGGGGCAAGAAAACACCATTGGGGTTAATGTTAATGAGCCTGCATCTACTGTAGCAAGTTATCATGGAGTTTTTCCAATAAGACATCTGTGTCAACATTCTAGACTCTCGTATATCAGTCAGGAGCAAGAAATCTAGTACAAACTCTTGAACATATAGACTGAAGTAAGTTGTCTTTCAATGTAATGTGTTGGTGGGTAGACAGTTTGACATTATCAGCCCCTAAACACATATACTGAAGTAAGTTATCATTCAGTGCAATGAGTGGGTGTATAGACAGTTTGACATTATTAACCCCTGAACATATAGACTGAAGTAAGTTGTAATTCAATGCAATGAGTGGATGAGTAGACATTATCATCCCTAGAAGGCTGTAACTACAGCTCTGCCACGTAAAACACATCCTTGCTGCTGTGATATGTTGTATTATGCAGTAATTGTAGATGAGGGATTCACTGAGAAAATAAAAACACTATTATCTCAGCAACTCTGCAGGTCTCTTTTCTACAGGGAGCTACAAGGCAATACAGATGTTGTGGTAGTACTGATGATGTTGATGATGTGGTAGTATTGATGATGTTGATAATGATGATGATTGTTGTTATTATTGCAAATCTATGAAGATTCTTCAGTTACTTTACCTTGGATTCCTGCCAGTTTGGACAATTCTCATAAAATATTATGCAGCTGCTTTTCTTTTAGGACATCTTCTGACCAACAAATTGTGTACCTGAACAACAGTTTTTGTAGCAAGTTTTGATCAGCAGTAGTGTTGATCTTGTTTTAGAAAACTTAATTGTTAACCTGTAAACAGCCATATTTTTTCCAGGTAAAATCCTTGGAGGTTCTAGATGTTTCCTGTAACAATTTGGTAGCCATCCCCAACGAAATATGTGATCTGATAAATTTAAAGGTGAGGACAGTAGCAAAATGTGGACACGTTTAAGTAAAATAAATACAAGTATACAAAGATTGATAGTTATTAATTTTGTGGCAAAATGGTGAAAGAAATATTTATACAAAGCATGTGAGGTATGTAATGTAGTAACTTCTTCTTTGATCCATAACCACCAACCGTCAAAGCAGTCAGCGGCCATCACGCCTAGTGGCATCCTGTAGGGCAGCAACAAATTGATTCCACCTTGCTCGGTCGGCGGCCATCCTTCATAAAGTGCCCCAACTCTGGTTCATTCTTTGTGTCTCGGCTTCCACAGTTCTCCGCCAAGTTGTTTTTGGTCGGCCTCTCTTTCGCTTTCCCTTGGGGGTCCATAGCATAGCTGTTCTTGTGATGGTATCAGGGTCCCTTCTGAGGACGTGGCCAACCCAACTCCAGAGTCTGCCAGCTATGATGGTGTGCATGTCCTTCTGGTTACTCTGAATAAGTAGTTCTTGGTTGCTGATGGTGTTTGGCCAAAAGATTCGGAGAATTTTCCTTAGGCAGATTGTGTGGAAGGAGGAGAGTTTCGACATTTCCTTCTCTGTTACTTTCCAACATTCTGCACCATACAGAAGCACAGAAAGTACGCAGCTCTCATACAGTCTTAAATTTGGTGTTTGTGCTGTACTGGGAAGACTTCCAAATGTTGTTGAGACTAGCAAAGGCTGTTCTCGCTTTATTCATTCTGTTGTTAATGTCCTTGCTTGTTCCACCGTCAGGTGTTACTATGCATCCTAGGTAAGTAAATGTGTCTGTCTGTTCTAACTTCTGGTTCCTACTGTTATTGGCTCAGGATTGCCCACATTTAGTGTCATGACCTCTGTCTTCTTCAGATTGATGTTCAGGCCAACCTGCTGGCCATACTTATTCAGTCTATCGGTTTTGTCTTGAATGTGTTGATGTGAATGCGTGAGTAGTGCAATGTCATCTGCATATTCCAGGTCTTCCAGTGTAGAAAATGTTGTCCATCTAATTCCTCTTGGACTGCCCTCTGTTGTCTGGCGCATCACCCAATCTATGGCTGTCAAAAATAATGTTGTTGATAAGGGACATCCATGTCGTACTCCTGTTTTCACTTCGAAAGTTACATTACTCAATCCAACACTGCACGTAAAGTTAGAATAGAGGCTTTTTATGATGAAACAATGCGGCTGGGAATTCCATAAGCCCTCAGTATTTTCCATAGGCGGTCCCTGTGTATGCTGTCAAAAGCCTTTTCAAAATCAACAAAGTTAATGTACAGCTGGTCTCTGCCATTCTGAGCTCTGCTCTATAATGTTCCTGAGGATGAATATATGATGTGTTCTTTCTAAAGCCCGCTTGTTCTTTCCTCCGTTTATGGTCAACTGCTTTTGAAATTCTCTGGATAATTATCCTGCCTAGTATTTTGCTGGGAACTGAGAGGAGAGTAATTCCTCTCCAGTTGTTGCAATAATGTAGTAAGAGGCTTCTAAAATAAGATTATGCGTAGTCCCTGGCAACCTCGTAATGTAAAACATATTGCTACAGAAACTACCTGTGCAGGAGAACATGAATAATTTTGTGCAGGCTTCCTGCCAATGATCAGGCTGCAGTGGTTGTTCCATGCTCCATATGGAGCAAAAAGGAATGATGATGATGACAAAAATCATGTTATATTTGTCCATGTTTAGGATGGCTTTAATATTTAGATATGATAAGACAGTATGCCCATGACAGACACTTTTTTAACACTAAACAGTTAAACCTCAAAGCTGTAATTTAAGTTTGTTCCGAGGTTCAGAATGTAAATTACAAAAGGAAACAAACATAAAAAACTGCCCATCTCATGATGCCTGGAACATAAGATACACTCTCCTGAAAACTTATCATGATTCCTTCTTTGTTCCTCTTCCCTCGTTCATCTCATGGTTCTCCTTGGTTTCTCCACTCTTCACTTCTTCTGTGGGTTCTAGTCAATAGCATGTTTGGTTATACTGTTTGGTTGTTTCCTCAGGGTGTGTTGCATCCATCTTCACTTTGTTGCTTTAATCTCCAGCTTTATTGGTTCGTGTCGAGTTCTATTTCACAGGCTTGTATTTGTTCTCCTAAAAATACTGCATACAGTTTCTATGTCTTTTGATCGAATGTACATCTGAAGAATTTTTTAAAGTTACCAAGATTTCAATCTCACTGGAAAAAACAGTCGTTTTCACTAGACTTGTTACTAGAGGGAGACAACAATGATTTTTTACTCGACTTGTTACTAGAGGGAGGCAACGAGGCAACAAATGTTTTAGATTGACTGTTACTAGTGGGAGACAACAATGGTTTTTAAATAGACTTGTTAGTAGAGGGAGACATCAGTGATTTTTAAACATACTTTTTACTTGAGGGAGGCAATGGGTAACAGTGATTTTTAACCAGACTTGTTATTAGAGGGAGACAACAATGGTTATAACTTGGCTTTCGTTTTTATTTATTACTTATGTATTTATTAGTTTCTGCATAGTGTGTTTTTGTATACAAACAGGTGTTGAATCTAAAAGAAAATCTTCTGGAAGAAGTCCCACCACAACTGTACAGCCTTTCACTACTTCATGGCCTTGACCTTTCAAACAATGCGTTGTCAGATGTTCCAGAGGAGGTGTCACACATGAGCAGCCTTCGGGAACTTGACTTGTCCAACAACAGATTCTCAGAATTCCCTAAAACTGTCTGCGCTGTACCAAACCTGGAAATCTTGAGGTTTGACCAGGTAAATGGCTCCAAAATAACCAGCCTGCCTGATGAAATAGGTTCCTGCAAGGCTAGGGAATTGGTCCTCAGTAACAACTTGCTGCGGACGTTTCCTAAATCAATCAGCGGCATGACTAACCTGACACACTTGTATGCCGACAACAACGAGATCACCATCTTGCCAGACACAATTTGTGACATGCAAAACCTGCAACTTCTCCATCTCAATGGCAACCAACTGACCACACTGCCACAGGCATTTGATCAGCTGATTTTCCTGAGAGACTTACGTCTTTATGATAACAAGATGAAAGTTCCTCCCATGGATGTCTGTGTCAGTGGAGTCATGCAACCAATTGGTCTTTTCCTTCGGAAGGCATTCAGACGAGAAGGTAAAATAGCAGATATTTTTCAAGTAGCATTCATTCATTCATTCATTCATTACCGTTTGGCTCCCTTGGGAGCATAGACCTTCAAGAAATTGATGCCAAGCTTTCCTGCTCTGCGCCATCCATTCAAGGTCCTTCCATGCCTTCATTATCTCCCTTCTATTGTTTGTTTCTATTTCCTTTCTCCAAATGTTTTTTTAAATCTCCCTCTATCTCTTTTCCCCTGGGGATTCCAGAACAAGAAATGCCTTGTAATACTTGTCTGGTTCTTGTCATCTCTTGTTCCACTGACACTTGTCTGGTTCTTCTCATCTCTTGTTCCACTGACACTTGTCTGGTTCTTGTCATCTCTTGTTCCACTGACACTTGTCTGATTCTTGTCATCTTTTGTTCCACTGACACTTGTCTGGTTCTTGTCATCTCTTGTTCCACTGACACTTGTCTGGTTCTTGTCATCTCTTGTTCCACTGACACTTGTCTGGTTCTTGTCATCTCTTGTTCCACTGACACTTGTCTGGTTCTTGTCATCTCTTGTTCCACTGACACTTGTCTGGTTCTTGTCATCTCTTGTTCCACTGACACTTGTCTGGTTCTTGTCATCTCTTGTTCCACTGACACTTGTCTGGTTCTTGTCATCTCTTGTTCCACTGACACTTTTCTGGTTCTTCTCATCTCTTGTTCTACTGACACTTGTCTGGTTCTTGTCATCTCTTGTTCCACTGACACTTTTCTGGTCCTTGTCATCTCTTGTTCCACTGACACTTGTCTGGTTCTTGCCCTTTCTGATTCCACTGACACTTGTCTGTTTCTTGCCATTTCTGGTTCCACTGACACTTGTCTGGTTCTTGTCATCTCTGGTTCCACTGACACTTGTCTGGTTCTTGTCATCTCTGGTTCCACTGACACTTGTCTGGTTCTTGTCATCTCTGGTTCCACTGACACTTGTCTGGTTCTTGTCATCTCTTGTTCCACTGACACTTGTCTGATTCTTGTCATCTCTTGTTCCACTGACACTTGTCTGGTTCTTGTCATCTCTTGTTCTACTGACACTTGTTTGGTTCTTGTCATCTCTTGGTCCACTGACACTTGTCTGGTTCTTGTCATCTCTTGTTCCACTGACACTTGTCTGGTTCTTGTCATCTCTTGTTCCACTGACACTTTTCTGGTTCTTGTCATCTCTTGTTCTACTGACACTTGTCTGGTTCTTGTCATCTCTTGTTCCACTGACACTTTTCTGGTCCTTGTCATCTCTTGTTCCACTGACACTTGTCTGGTTCTTGCCCTTTCTGATTCCACTGACACTTGTCTGTTTCTTGCCATTTCTGGTTCCACTGACACTTGTCTGGTTCTTGTCATCTCTGGTTCCACTGACACTTGTCTGGTTCTTGTCATCTCTGGTTCCACTGACACTTGTCTGGTTCTTGTCATCTCTGGTTCCACTGACACTTGTCTGGTTCTTGTCATCTCTTGTTCCACTGACACTTGTCTGGTTCTTGTCATCTCTTGTTCCACTGACACTTGTCTGGTTCTTGTCATCTCTTGTTCTACTGACACTTGTTTGGTTCTTGTCATCTCTTGGTCCACTGACACTTGTCTGGTTCTTGTCATCTCTTGTTCCACTGACACTTGTCTGGTTCTTGTCATCTCTTGTTCCACTGACACTTTTCTGGTTCTTGTCATCTCTTGTTCTACTGACACTTGTCTGGTTCTTGTCATCTCTTGTTCTACTGACACTTGTCTGGTTCTTGTCATCTCTTGTTCTACTGACACTTGTCTGGTTCTTGTCATCTCTTGTTCTACTGACACTTGTCTGGTTCTTGTCATCTCTTGTTCCACTGACACTTTTCTGGTTCTTGTCATCTTTTGTTCCACTGACACTTGTCTGGTTCTTGCCCTTTCTGTTCCACTGACACTTGTCTGTTTCTTGCCATTTCTGGTTCCACTGTCACTTGTCTGGTTCTTGTCATCTCTGGTTCCACTGACATTTGTCTGGTTCTTGTCATCTCTGGTTCCACTGACACTTGTCTGGTTCTTGTCATCTCTTGTTCCACTGACACTTGTCTGGTTCTTGTCATCTCTTGTTCTACTGACACTTGTCTGGTTCTTGTCATCTCTTGGTCCACTGACACTTGTCTGGTTCTTGTTATCTCTTGTTCCACTGACACTTGTCTGGTTCTTGTCATCTCTTGTTCCACTGACACTTTTCTGGTTCTTGTCATCTCTTGTTTTACTGACACTTGTCTGGTTCTTGTCATCTCTTGTTCCACTGACACTTGTCTGGTTTTTGTCATCTCTTGTTCCACAGACACTTTTCTGGTTCTTGTCATCTCTTGTTCTACTGACACTTGTCTGGTTCTTGTCATCTCTTGTTCCACTGACACTTTTCTGGTTCTTGTCATCTCGTGTTCCACTGACACTTGTCTGGTTCTTGCCCTTTCTGATTCCACTGACACTTGTCTTTTTCTTGCCATTTCTGGTTCCACTAACACTTGTCTGGTTCTTGTCATCTCTGGTTCCACTGACATTTGTCTGGTTCTTGTCATCTCTGGTTTCACTGACACTTGTCTGGTTCTTGTCATCTCTTGTTCCACTGACACTTGTCTGGTTCTTGTCATCTCTTGTTCTTCTGACACTTGTCTGGTTCTTGTCATCTCTTGGTCCACTGACACTAGTCTAGTTCTCATCAGCAGATCCACATAGGTGATCATGTGATACCATTCCTATCCTACTATTCTATGAAAGCTCCCATTTATGAAAGTCTGTGACTTCTTTGTTGATCATAAATTCATTAGGGGAAAATTACAATAATAGACATGAGCTGCTTGAGAATGGCTGTTAATGTCACAATAAGTTCAGGAAGTTCATGTTAACAACACTGCACATAGGATATGTGGATGGAGAGACAGATAATAGAGTAGTTTCATCAGCTTGTTAGAATGCACTCAACGTAATATTACTGGCCTTCTAGACAGTAAGATCTGACTTAAGAATGTGGCAAACAAGTCATGACACACCTTTAACACAGGAAGATCTGACTTAAGCTAAGGTAACACTCAAGAGAAAATTGAATAAATGGTTATAAAAAAAAGTCATGAAGAAACTTGGCCTGATGTTTGCTAAGGCCAAACATCGTCCAGAAGAATGCAAGCTGTATTTCTTCAGATGTGGAGGGAAATACTAAACAAATTAAACTCAAAACCGGTATTTCAAATGGATTAATGGTTCCAGTATTTCATCACATTATTCTGGTTTTAGCCCTCTCCAGCTTTTTGCAACATAAACACCATCTTTTAGAGCAAAGGAAATGCTTCCCTACAGGTGTCCTGCATGGGTGACCCTTTAATCCTTAGTGTGCAAAAAGGAACAAAATAAGAAGTGTCGACTACAACACGAGCATGAACATTTGAAATGAAAAACAGTGAAAGATTTATGCAGATAATTTGTTAACATGTTATCTTATGTACTGTTTAAAATATTCAGTTTCTGGCAGTCAACATGGAATGGTTTCCAAACAGATGACAGAGACATATTAAATAAACTGTAGGATAATTGTGACCACATTTTAAAAGTTGTTTTTTATGACTGAAATGCTTTTCTTCTGCAGAGCTTCTGATGGAGCGCATGTTTCAGTCCATGAAAGATGATATGAACAAGGTAGAGCTGAAACAGCTACTGAAGAAGCTGAAACTTCCAGATGCGCAAATCACAGAACTGGAGCAGAAATTTCCGAGCCGAGACATGATGCCTGACCGGACTGTTGCTGGACTGAGAATGTGGAAGGAACACTTTGGCCTTGCGGCCACTATTGATGAGTTGATCAGGATTACACACATTATTAACTTTGATCACATTTCCAATAAGCTTCGAATGATGAAAGTCTATGCACAGCGGCTGCGAATGTAGATGGCTGATCAGTGAGGTGTTAAATGAAGAATTTGATGGTAAATAATTGTGGTAGGTGTGTATGGGTAAATTACTATTAATAAGTGCAGAGATTCAGGTAATGGCAGGGATCAAACAAGAACACCGTGGTAAAATACTAAAGCTGTAACATTTTTATTTCACAAGTGCAAACATCAGAAATGGAGTGATGAAATTTTTGTTACTAGAATAATGAGAGGTTATGGTCATTAATATTATGTATTTCAGAAATAATAATACTATATGTGTCAACAGTATGTTTGCTATCTTTTTGTTGGAAAATAAATTAATAACATGTATATCAGGAACAAAGGAGCCAGGGTTAGTGCACTGGCTAGCGCACTGGCTTACTAGCTCGGTGGTCCATGGTTCGATCCCCAGTTGAGGTGGGATTTTTTAGACCGCAAATGGCTCTGGGGTCAACCCAGCCTCATGAATTGGGTACCAGAGCAACTCTGGGGAAGGTTAAGGTGGCCAGCGTGATGTTAGCCACATCACCCATAGTGTGCCGATGGTCAAGAAAATATGGGCCTAACACCATATTCCCAATATGCCTCAATGTGCGTGTAACGGGGTCCCTTCCCATATCAGGAACAAAGTTTTTAAAAAACAAATTAAGAGATTAAGTGTATTTAAGATGTAAATATATTATTGAGGTGCATTTCAGAAATAAAGTTTGTTTAGATTTGTGTCAGAAATAGAGATCTGAGATGTGTGTCAGAAATAGAGTTTGAAGTGCATACAACAAATATAGTGAAAAGATAAATTTCAAAGATAAAGTGAATAGATTTATGTCAGAAATAGAATGTTGTATGTTGAAAATTCAATAAAGGGATGTATATGAAATTGTGTATTTAGACATATTTCAAAAATAACATGAGCAGATGTAAGGGAAACAGTGTGACTTATGTATTGCAAAAATAATGTCAATAAGTGTATGTTAGAAATAAAGCAATGGGATACCAGATTCTTCTTCTTCTTCTTCTTCTTCTTTGATCCACTGTCACTGAGCGTCAGCTCTTGGTGACCTTGATGCCATTATATGGTACTGCGCAGTTCGTATAAGCTGTTCTGAGCTGCCATACAGTGTATTGTCTATGGATGGGTTGTGTGGTAGCAGTTGTTGTCTCAGTCCCTGAAGTGCAGGGCACTGTAGTAGGTGGTGTTCTACTGTCTCCAACGGGTTAGGGCAGTGTCTACATTTTGCTATATTTTGTGAACTTAGTCTGTTTCTGTGGCCATTTAGTGTAGAGTGGCCTGTTCTCAATCTGAAGATTTTGGTTTAATACCTTCGTTCGATATCGTTCATAGCATCTTTCTTATTTGGGGCTGTTTGGTGAATGAAGAGTCTTCTTCCTGTTTTAGCCTGTGCCCACGTGTTCAGCCAAACTTCTTTACAGTTGTTTTTGACTATTTGTTTAACTGTTAACATACTCAGTGGGTGATCAATCTGTGGCATTTTTGCTCCCTTCTTTGCCAGTCTATCAGCAACTTCATTTAATGTGATGTTTATGTGGCCAGGTATCCATTGCATGTATATTTCTGTTCCGTATAAGTTCATAATTTTGTGGCATGTTTCTTGAACTTTCTGGATAGTACTGATTGAGTTGGTTTTCCAGTTTCCTATTGCCAAGAGGGCAGCCTGCGAGTCTGAGAACACCACAACATCATTTGGTTCCATTTCGTCTGATTCAAAGAGTTCAAAAATTCTAGTTAGGGTTTTCTGGATGGCGACTACTTCGGCTTCGTAGTTTGTGCACCAGATACCACAGGGACCTGCAATTTTGACGGGTTCTTCAGTACTGGGTGGGATGATTATGGCCCCATATCCAGCATTTATTACTGCTTTGAAAGCTGACCCGTCTGTATAGGCATGGATAATGTCTTCATCGTACTGACAGATGGTTTCCATAGCAAGTGTTTTCAGCAGTGTAGGTATGAGGCTTTTATTTGCGGGTTGTAGGAGGTTTGTACGTATTATTGGTCTTTTTAGTTCTACGTGAGGTGGTAGGTCAGGCACAACTTGAGTAGGTAGTCTTGTCTCTGGTATGTAGTGCTTCCCTGAAAGCTCTTGGTACCTTCTAGTGAAAGATGTCTTTTTAATTCGGTACCTGGAGTTGAGGTCACCGATAACGTTTTTGCAGGGGTCATCTTTGTCAGCTCGCAAGAATCTTTCTGCCGTGATAATGACTGATTTCTCTCTCCTTAGTTCTAGGGGTTTTCCACATTGGCGGAAATCTCACATGCGCTGGTCGGAGTAGTTCGCAAGCCTCCACAGATGAATCTGAGTGCCTGGTTTTGTATGCGATCTAGTTTCAGTCTGAGTGTTGGGCTAGCAGTGGCTTGCAGGGGTAGAGAGTAATCCATAACTGAGCGCACGTATCCCAAGTACAGTTGTCGTAGGGTGCTCTGATTGGATCCCCAATCAGTGCTTGCCAAACGCTTTATGAGGTTTAGCCTTCTAGAGGCCTTAGCAGTTAGGGACTCAACATGTGTTTTGTATGTGAGTCTGGTATCTAGCTGTATCCCTAGATAAGTCGGATTGTTCTCTTTAGCTAGCTTTGCACCATCAAGTTTTAAATCCAGTTCTTTCTTTACTGTTTTGTTGCTGAGTGTGAATATAGTGTAGGCTGTCTTACTCGTGTTGATCACCATTTTCCAGAAGCTGCAGTAGGTTGTTAGAGCAGCCAGTGCACGGTTTAGTTTCTTTTGCAGTTGCAAGTGGGACTTCCCTTCTGCCCAAAAGACCAGGTCATCAGCAAACAAGGCGCTGGGTAATTCAAGGTAGTCTGCCAGATCGTTTATGTATATGAGGAAGAGGGTGCAGCTTAGGGCTGAGCCTTGTGGGAGGCCTTCTTGGATGGTTCTTTTCCCTGATGTTGCTCCGTTGACCGTTGTGGAGATGGTTCTATTTGTGAGGAAATCTTTTATCCAACGAAACATTCTTCCTTCTATGCCCATCTTCTGCATCTTGAAAAATAGACCGTCTCTCCATACTCTGTCATATGCCTGCTTGAGGTCTACGAAAACTGCGGCCACATGATTTTTATCCTGGAAAGCATCGGCAATATGTTGTACCAATCGGATTACCTGGTCAACAGTCTGTCTTCCTCTTCTAAATCCTGCTTGGTTAGGATGGAGGGCTTTTCCTTTCTCTAACCACCAATAGAGGCGTGCATTTATCATACGTTCTGCCATTTTCCCAACGCACGAAGTCAGGGAAATGGGCCGGTAGCTACTGACTTCGCTTGGTGGTTTATCTTTTTTGAGTATTGGGATAATGTTAGCCGTTTTCCATCCTGTAGGTACAGTACTGCTTCTCCACGTCTTGTTTATGAATTCCAGGATCGTCAGCAAGCCTTTTCCCCCAAGTTTGACTATCATGTCATTGGTAACCTGGTCTGGCCCTGGTGCTTTTTTGGGTTTGGTCTTTAGGAGACTGGATTGCAATTCAGCTAGCGTAAATTCCTGATCAAAGATGCTGTCCACAGCCTTGTGTGCTTTTAGCATGCGTTTTGTAAGTGTCTTGATGGCTTTATCCAGATTGGCTCTTTTGTATGTTTTATTGACTTCAGCAAAGAATTGATTTAGGACTCGTGCTTTCCCTCTGTTGGAGGTAGCTGTGTTACTGTTTGGAAGTTTTATAGGGATTGGGTTTCTCTTCTGGGATGTCACTGCCATGCTGTCAATGAGTTTCCATGCTTTCTTCCCTTCTTTATTTAGGTCTAGGTTTTCGCATTTTTCTTTCCAGGTTTCCATTTTGGCTTTTCTGCTCTCTAGCTTAACCTGTGCAGTGAGTCTGTTGTATGTGGTTTTGTTTTCACGGCTAGGATTTTTCTGAGCGATTTTCCGTGCCTTGCGTCTTAGTTGTACTAGGTGTTCTAATTCCTCATTCCAGAAGATGCTGTATTTGACACGGCTGCCTTTGGGGATTGCCTGTTTGGCTGCCTGCAGTATGGCTGTAGAGATCTGATCGTTCAAGGTATTAATGTCTTGGTTCATGTCTATTTCAGTGAGGAGCTGGTCTGATATGAGTTTGTAGTGTTCCCAGTTTGCTCGAGCATAGTTCCATTTCGGCTGTCTTTTGGTTTCCGTTTTTGTTTTACCCTGCGAGATGGTGGTAAGGATGGGTAGATGGTCGCTTCCTATGTCCTCCAATACCCTCCATTTATACCGGTTGGTGAGGTCTACAGACACAAGTGTTAGGTCTGGTCGGCTATTGGTTCCGCTAGCTTTATGGTAGAGGGTTGGTGGGGATCTTTCGTTTTGGAGGACTATAAGGTTGGAAGTGTTACATAGCTCTTCTACTGCCTGGCCTGAGGTGTTGGTGTCCTGGTATCCCCAGATTGGGGAGTGGGCGTTGAAATCCCCTGCTATGATTGTTCTCTTGTATTCGATATCATCAAAGTAGATTCCATTAGTTTCTCTGGGGGGTCTGTAGACATTAAAGATTTGGAAATGTCCGTCACTTCCCCAGACTGTCACTCGTTGTATGTCAGTTTCATCATCGGTTTGGGATACCAGATATCATGCATAATGAAATGAAAATACAGACTTGCATACCGTTCTGTACTTAATATATCTTAATGTCTTTTTTTTTCTTAATTTTGTGATAAAAATATATTGTGTCCAATGAAAGAAAATGAATCATGTCAAATACAGAGATAATGAAATGCAAAGGTGACCAGTTTCTGTATTAACTTGAAGAGTAGAAGCTAGCATATCAATGTTGTCCACTTAAAATCAGTCCCATTTGTCTTCTCTATGCAGAGACAATTTTTAACAAATCGTTATTATTAATCTAGTCCTATCCATGTTTTATCACTTCCAAGTACAATATATTTCACTTTTTCTCTCGTCTGAGTAAGCATATTACTACCAAGATATGTGTACGATTCTACATCCTTTAGTGGTGTTTCTTCAAGTTCAATTGTGTTATCATTTCTTGCATTTATTCTCAGTTGGAGGGACAGACGGTGATATCAAAATAAGAATACAAAAAGCAAGGGGAGCTTTCGTTGCATTGGGAAACAAATGGAGAACAAGAGAAATCAAGTCCAACACGAAAATAAGAATCTTCAACTCAGATGTGAAGTCAGTCCTATTGTATGGCTCTGAGACATGGAGAACAACCAAAACAACAACCAAAAAGTTACAGACTTTTATAAACGGGTGCTTGCGTAGAATAGAAGGACTGAAATGGTATGACAAAGTCACAAATGTGGAATTGATGACAAGAACCAGACAAGTGCCAGTGGAACAAGAGTTGAGAAGAAGATGCTGGCGATGGATAGGACACACATTGAGGAAACCTGTTGATAGCATTACAAGGCAGTCCTTGTTGTGGAATCCACAGAGAAAGAGAGGCAGAGGTAGACCAAAAAACACATGGAGAAGAGAACTGGAAACAGAGGTGAAAATGATGAGGAAAACATGGAAAGAACTTGAGCGGATGGCACAGGACAGGAAGACTTGGCATGTGTTTGTTGAAGGCCTATGCTCCTTGGGGAGCTAAAGGGTATTGATTGATTGAATAAGCTTGCTAACTCCATCTAAATTTAACTGTAATAAAGGACTGCATAATGACCATGATGAGATGAGAAAAGCACTACCGGTACTGCACCTTCTGGCATGTCCTACCAGGCAACTAACATGAGGTTGTGCATGGAGCTGGCAACCTACAAGTGTCAAACAAATAGCTACAGAAACCACTCCTGCAAAATAAACCACCACTACCAGAGCATTTGATTATTTGGTGCAGGCTTCCTGTCAGGTGACCAGCTACATCCTCCATAAGGAGTACAACATGATGACAATGGCCAATTGGATAAACTCAATGCCAGATAATGCCTACAAAGTTAGAACAATCTGGCATATGTGGTTTGGATTATCTGGTTTGGCATATGTGGTTTGCCAGATGTCATTTTTACATTGTTTGAATACATTGAGAAAGACCACAACTTACAGATATGTGAAAGAACATATACTCTCTACTCCCCTCAGGTGTGTCTGGGGTTCTCTGATGAGATGTTAAAAGATTAGAATGCTCCACCCTCAGGCATGTATAACAGCTGTCCACTCAACTTGCCACATCATCATCTAAAACAAATTGCTACAGAAACCACTCCTGCAAAAGTACACAAATTTTGTTAGTGCTGGCTTTCAACCAATGGGGGCTTGAGGATCGTTGGCTTTCAACCAATGGGGGCTTGAGGATCATTGGCTTTCAACCAATGGGGGCTTGAGGATCGTTGGCTTTCAACCAATGGGGGCTTGAGGATCGTTGGCTTTCAACCAGTGGGCTTGAGGATCGTTGGCTTTCAACCAGTGGGCTTGAGGATCGTTGGCTTTCAACCAATGGGGGCTTGAGGATCATTGCCATCAGGATTTGAGATTTTTAAGGCACTAAATAAGGACAATGAGGAAATCTAGATGCAGGGATTAGCAGCAACCTTCGTCTGGTATACAACAAGGGATGATGGCTGAGATAGTTCCTGACTTTCATGTCCATCACTTCTACATTGGTGGACTAAGAGAACATGCTTTGAAGGTCATCAATCTATCATTGTCATTGTAAAGAACTGAATACTTTATTGAAGAAAATGTACATTCACACATTTATAAAACAGAAGAAAATGTACATTCACACATTTATAACACAGAAGAAAATTTACATTCACACATTTATAAAACAGAAGAAATTATAATTTCTTACATTGATAAAAAGAAGAAAATGTAATTTCACACATTTAAAAAACAGAAGAAAATGTGCATTCACACATTTATAAAACAGAAGAAAATGTAAATTCTTACATTTATAAAACAGAAGAAAATGTAATTTCTCACATTTATAAAACATAAGAAAATTTACATTCACACATTTATAAAACATAAGAAAATGTACATTCACACATTTATAAAACAGAAAAAAATTTACATTCACACGTTTATAACACAGAAGAAAATTTACATTCATACATTTATAAAACAGAAGAAAATTTACATTCACACATTTATAAAAGAAGAAAATGTACATTCACACATTTATAAAACAGAAGAAAATGTACGAGGGTTGCTCAGAAAGTAATACCCCACATTTTTTTTCTCATCCCAGAATAATGATAGCAAAGCGAACATTTACACGTAGCAACACTGATGTATCTCTCGTACATGTGCATAATTGCACGGTCATCCGACAGATAGCGCTACTGTAGTAGTCTGTGAAAATGGCGTCTGTGTACGACACGCGTTACAAACGACGAGCTGTAATTGAATTCTTGGTGGCGGAGAAAAAAAGTGTGGGGAACATTCACAAAAGCTTGTGTATAGAAGTTGTGCAGTTAAGGCTTCCGGAAGTGGAGAGATGGAACTGCATGATCGGCAGCGGTCTGGGCGTCCAGCCACAACCACCAGCCCAGACATGTTGCAGCGCGCCGATGCCATTATTCGTGAGGATCATTGCATCACAAGTCGACAATTGGCCCTACAGCTTTCAGTTAGCAATGGAAGTGCGATGGCAATTATCGACGCTGTCGGATATTCGAAGGTATGCACAAGATAGGTTCCTCGAAGTCTCACAACCAACCACAGACGTCAAAGGAAAACCATCTATTCTGAATTGTTGGAGCGTTTTGATGCTGAGGGGGAGGCCTTTTTTGTCACAGGTGCACCTGGGCGATCCATTTTGAGCCGGAGATGAAAAGGCAGTCAATGGAGTGGCATCATCCGCAATCACCACGAAAAAAGAAATTCAAGACAACTCCCTCCACCGGAAAGGTCATGATCACCATCTTTTGGGACATTGATGGAGTGATTCTTGTGGATGTGATGCCCAGAGATGAGACAATCAATCCGGACGCGTATATCAAAAAGCCTCAACAAACTCAAACAGCGCTACCGTCGAGTGCAGCCTAACAAGAATGCAGTAGACATTTTGATCAAGCACGACAATGCCCGCCCTCACACAAGTCTGAAAACTCAGGAGGCAATCGCCAAATTTGGTTGGACTGTGCTCCCCCATCCCCCCTATAGTCCTGATCTGGCGCCCTCCGATTTTCATCTTTTTTGGGCCACTGAAGGATGCACTGCGCGGGACAAGGTTTGAAGATGATGAGAGCGTGATTCGTGCAGTGAGGACATAGCTATGTGAACAGGAAACGAACTGGTACAGGGAAGGCATGCATGCCCTTGTTTCGCGCTGGCGTAAGGCCGTAGAAGAGGACGGAGATTATGTGGAAAAATAGCATGTGTAAAGGATACATCCAGTTATACTGTGCGTGAATTTCATACATTGTGAATAAATAGTTTCCAAGGAAAAAAAAATGTGGGGCATTACTTTCTGAGCAACCCTAGTACATTCACACATTTATAAAAGAGAAGAAAATGTACATTCACACATTTATAACATAGAATAGTTAAAGTTAGTTGTTTATCCTTTACAGGACGTGGCAATCAACCCCAGCTTTTATTGGCTGTTTTTGATTTTTCTAGGCAATTTTTTTCATTCAGTATAAATTCAGTATAAAATATTTATAAACCAGAATAAAATATACATTAACACATTTATAACACAGAATAAAATTTACATTCACACATTTATAACACAGAAGAAAATTTACATTCACACAATTATAAAACAGAAGAAAATTTACATTCACACATTTCTTCTTCCTGTTTACCCCACCTCATCTTGATGAACCTAAAAAAAGTCCCTGGTTTGGAGCCGCGGTAACATAGTGGTTAGTGCACTGGCTTCCTAGCGCAGTGGTCTATGGTTCGATCCCCAGATGAGGTGGGATTTTTTTAGGCCACAAACGGCTCCTGGGTCGACCCAGCCCCAATTGGGTACCAGAGCAACTCTGGGAAGGTTAAGTCGGCCGGCGTGATGCCGACCACATCATCCCTAGTGTGCCGACGGTCAAGATAATATGGGCCTAACACCATATTCCCAATATGCCTCAATGGGCGTGTAACGGGTTCCTTTACCTTTCGACTTGAAAAGGACGTTGGTTGCGTTGTGTCCGTTTACAGCGAAGTTGCGATATTTGAGCCTTTCGGCAGACACATCCGACTTCAGCACTGCATTTTTTAGGACCGGGTTTGCCTTCCCTCTTCAATCCCTACTCTCTCAGCCAGACTGCAGTGATGCAGCATGTTTCCAGGACCACTACTTGGAAGTGGAGTAGGGTCTTGGTCAGCTATGGTTCGCTGACTGCATTCCTCACTGTTCATTCACACATTTATAAAACAGAAGAAAATTTACATTTACACATTTATGACACAGAAGAAAATGTAATTTCTTACATTTATAAAAAGAAGAAAATGTAATTTCTCATATTTATAAAACATTAGAAAATGCAATTTATCAAATATATGAAACAAGAAAATTTACATTCACACATTTATAAAACAGAAGAAAATGTAAATTCTTACATTTATAAAACAGAAGAAAACGTAATTTCTCACATTTATAAAACAGAAGAAAATGTAATTTCTTACATTTATAAAAAGAAGAAAATGTAATTTCACACATTTATAAAACAGAAGAAAATGTACATTCATATATTTATAAAACAGAAGAAAATTTACATTCACACATTTATAAAACAGAAGAAAATGTAATTTATTACATTTATAAAAAGAAGAAAATGTAATTTCTCACATTTATAAAACAGAAAAAAATTACATTCACACATTTATGAAACAGAAGAAAATGTAATTTATTACATTTATAAACAGAAGAAAATGTACATTCACATATTTATAAAACACAGAAGAATGTGTGCTCTACAAGACAAACAGACTTTCAGCATGCGCTTTACCAGCCCCTAATATTTTTGTTTGCTTCCGTGATGTACTGTACTAGCCTTCTTGTGGAGAGACGACCTATCATTATAGACATAAATCTTTCCGTTATATCAAAGAGCAGTGACCATTTAAACAATAAATAAATAATGCGAACTCGGTGAACTCTACTGCAGCGCTCAATAGTACTGTTATTGTTAATGTTATTGTTATTGTTCTTCTTCTTCTTCTTCTTCTTGCGATCGCATCTTTGATGATTACACCGTCAGACGAGTTCTCATGATGAATTCGACTGCTGTTTGAAGTTCCTCTTTAGCTCCATATAGCTTTGAGTTTAGTGTTGAGTCATTGGGCCAGTATATCTTTCTTAACTGGTCATACAGAGGACAGTCCTGTAGAACATGCTCAGCAGTTTGTTCGTTTAATCCACATGTGCACAGTGGTGAAGCAGACAATCGTAGCTTGTGCATGTGTTTATTCAGTTTGTTATGCCCTGTCCTGAGTCGAAAAATAGTTATCTGTCCCTGCCGGTCGAGAGTGTGATAGTCGTCTTTGGGTTGGTTCTGTTCTCTTCTGATAGTCTGGATAGCTCTCTTTTTCTCAAAGTAATTGTTATTGTTAATGTTATTGTTAATCAAACTTCTACACCTCACGGTAGAAGAGGAACGACTAAGTAAGTTAATCAGAATCGACGTCATTGCACTCCGGGCAAACCCATAGGTACCGTACTGTGTCTCCCGCAGCAAATGTGGAAGGGTATGAATGCTAATTGTTCCTGTTGCGCACTGGTTGTATACACGCCGGATGCGTCCTCTCATACGTCCATCCCTACTGGTCTTACGTTTGATGCCGAATTCCAGCAGTCTTAGCCTTGATGATTCATCGATTGCGTTCATTAAGTACTAAGCGTGAACAGGACCACCGGTATCTATTAGTTAGCATTGTGACGCACTGAAAGGGGCAAGTCCTGAAAAGGACAGCTAGCATTCCGCGCCATCAAAGGGGCTAATCTTGTTCGATTAATATTTATCAAAACTGTAAGTAAAGGTGAGGATTATGAATGTTAAAGGCAGAACAAAACTACGTACACAACACTCCAAAATGTCACACAGAAAAAAATTAATAATAATTACAAAAGGCAAATTAAAAGCGTCGAAAATGTACGATGTTAGTTTTCCAATCGATAACACCCGCTGTGTGTCGTATTTTATGTTGTTGTCCTCTATCTCTATTTCTTTAAATCTTTCATGCAGTGACAAAAGATTCAAGATTTCAAATTCTCTGTCTGAATGGGCCTTTAAAGTCCTGTAAACGACCAAGTCATCGGCAAAAGTTAATGTTCGTCCCAAACCTGTTGGTTGGATTGCAGCTATTTTTGCTGTATAGATGTTAAACAGCACCGGTGATAATAGAGAACCCTGGGGTAATCCTGGGCAAATGTGCATTGGTTCTGATGTCCATGTTCCCAACCGAAATGCAACTGCTCTCTCAGGTAAGGCAGCTGCTATCCACCTTGTTAGCCATGGGTTTACACCACATTCCTTTACATAGTCCATCAAGGTTGCAAAGTCCACACTGTTGTAAGCATCCTCTTGGTAAATTGCCACAGCTACAGTTTCTTGTTTACTCTGGAAACCCTCGTACACATCGTAGGCAAATGCTCCAGCGTAACCCCACGATACTTTTATTAGTCCATAACTGCCCAGGGTATCGGGGAGGATGTGTGCATTGTCAAGGTGGTTCATTAATTGTCTCGCCACAATCTTCTCAAGTACTTTGCCGTAGACATTCTGCAATGTGATGATTCGATAGCTGCTAAGCAGTGTGGTGTCTTTACTAGGTTTAGGAAGTGGACGTAGGTAGCTATGTAGCCAGTCTTTCGGCACCTCAGCATTCTGTTGAAATCCATCACTACATTCGTAATACCTCTGTCATTAAGCTGCTTGATGTGTTGATACTGTACACCATCAGGACCCGTAGCAGTGTTTCTACTTGCCTTTAAAGAATGCTATATTTTAACTTTTGTTATTGCTAAATACTATTTGACTTTTAACAAATAAATACTTTTAAAATACTTTTTGACTTTTTTTTTTAAGGACGTATGAGAGAATGCATCGGGAGTGTACGCAACCAGCGCGCAACAGTAACAGCTAGCACTCATACTCTTCGACATTTGCTGAGAGAGACTGAGCACCTATGGGTTTGCCCAGAGTGCAATGATGTCGATTCTGGTCAACAACCAATCTGTCAACATTTCTTGGGGGTGGGTTCAACCACAGATCAGTGACCCCTTAGGGGCGCATTGCCATAGTGAGTTATGACTGACGGGTGCTACTACTACTTCTATTTTGGAGGGAACCACAGACACAGGACAAGGCGCTGCGAACAGACAAGATACCGTAGAGGGCGTGGCATATAATGATGATACCGTATACAATTTATTTACTACAGACCATCAGGAAAGAATTTGAACTCAAAAGTGGCTATCGGGTAGAGGACCTTCCAAGTTAGCAAAGATACGGTAACAAGATAATTGGATGAAGAAACAGTGGCTGATATTAGCAAGCAGAGATAAAGAGAGTTTCGTGCAAAAATGTTCAGCCAATTTTAAGTTAGACATAAATTTTGGTCCGATAAATAAATTTATAATACAAATTTTAAACTTAGAGATCCACACTGGCATCTTTAACTAATCTGTTTTTAAAATTAATCTGGCAAGTGTCGAACGTTTCCTTTTCCGGTCTTTTCGTCTTGGTTGCTGAGGCAGAGGTAGGAAGCAAGGAAGTAGTGGAACTTAAATCGAATAATATGTATCTGCACTGTAAATAATCTGTTATCTAAACCCTGTCATAAGACTGACTTTTGCATTCTTTTCTTGTTTCAGGCTTTTGAAAAAGAATGAGAGCTAAGGTAAGGGATATTTTAAGAAATTTTATACGTTTACTTAGAAACATTGACACGCTTTGATATTTCATTTTTCCTTATCACCTAATTCTAGTCATGTCGAATCGTTGTAAGACCAAGATAAATTACAATGTTTAAATGGTAATTTCCTACCTTTTTGCTCCGCAGTGAATATGTAGGCCTATAGTTAGGTGTTGTTTCGTAGCGATTAGGGTTTGTGTTAGGGTTAGGCCTAATCATAGGCTAATACTAACCCTAACTGCTACGAAACAACACCTAGTAACTACATATATTCACTGCGGACCAAAAAAGTACGAAAGATAAGAAATTACCGTTTAAATTTAGTAGCTACTGTATTTTGTCTGTAGTAAACCCCTAGTCACACGTGCTTTAATTTGATTTTTTTTGAGCTTTCTCAACAAATAAAATGATTGTCCGTAGGTAGGCCTAACTATAGTACGTTTCACTAGCTTTGCCCAACTTCAAAATGCTATAGGCCTATCTCAGCGAATATATAACGCATATAAGTGAAATTTTGTGTGTGAATTTGAAATGGTATAGACCCTATGAATTAAATTTTTCATTAAAATGTGGCAATTGGTTTTAATTTTCGTTTCTTTGCGATATATCAAAAGCCTACTTGCCAACACACATCACACATATTGAGATGTCTACAGTAAATTATACGACCTCATTTGCACATGATTGGTTTATCAAACAATTGGCATGATTTTTGCGTCAAATTGCACTTCTTGAACATAAAACAGTTTATATCCGGTGTTACGCACACATTATCAGAGGTGTGTCTACAAAAAGTATTGTGTTAAGTAGGAAAAATGAGTCTGCGAGTACATTTTATGACATTATAGCAAATCACAAATAAGATTTTTAAGTATTTCTGCAATGGAGCCAGGGCCTACTCGAGGAAAACTATATCATTCTATTTCAAACCCACAAAAGAGGACTATTCACGCCTTGGGGATAAGCAAACGATCATTGCACCGCTGGATAGCGACATCTGAAATTTCTAATTCCAGTGTTTAACACACGAAAATTAGGCCAAGAGTGGTGGATAATTTTGACAGAATTGATCCGCAGAGAAATTTGCAATATGTTTCACAATAGGCCTAATGAGGCAGTGACTTTAAGGAAATTGAAAATTTGGTTAAGAAAGAATAATGACATTGATATTTCCAAATCTACGCTATGGAGGACTATTAGGAGTTTGGGATTCACTTTTAGAAAATATGTTGGTGGTAGAAACCTCATTTGTGAGAAGCCTCATATAGTTGCAATGAGAAGCAAATATTTACGCGAGGTCAGAGAAATGAGAAGAGATTGTTATGATTTTGTGTATTTAGATGAAACTTGGATCAATGCGCACCACAGTAATGAACGAGAATGGCAATCATCTGATGAGACAACTAAGAGACTAGTACCAAGCAGCAAAGGACAGCGTCTAATAATTGCACATGCAGGAAGCAGCCATCATGGGCTTCTAAATAGCTAATACTGAACTCATATTTGTTTCAAAATGCTCAGATAATAGGGATTATCATACAGAGGTGAATGGCAAGATATTTCAAGATTGGATTGTGAATCATGTACTTCCTTCATTGGATAGGCCGGCGTGTTTGATAATGGACAATGCTTCATATCACAACGTTGTGGCACCAGAAGTTAAAGTTCCTAATTCATCAAGTAGCCTACTAAAGATGTAGGCCTAATAAAGATTTGGCTGACCAAAAACAACATTCCATTCAACGAAATGTCCCTGAAGCCTGAATTACTTGGAATTGTAAAAAAGACACAGCATAGGCCTACAAAGATATTTCATAGACAAGGCAATCCATGAACATGGTCACAGATGTTTAAGATTGCCTCCTTACCGTTCTCACTTAAACCCAATAGAATTAGTCTGGGCTAAAATTAAGGAAAAGGTAGCAACAGAAAATAGAACGTTCAAATTAAAAGATGTTGAAATACTTACAAAAACCGCCATCTCCAATATAGCCAGGGATTATTGGAAGAAATGTAAGAACCATGTGTTAGAAGAGGAATATTGGACGATGGTTTGTCCTTCATTCAGCCGAGATTGATTAGGCCTATCAATTTCTCAGAGACATCTGATTATGATTCGGATGAAGTTTAATTTCTTTAAAGATGACCGTACCGTTATTTACAAGCACAGTAGAGGAGCAACGTTCCATTATGATATTTATGAACCGCAAGGTGGTGATACCTATTGAAATAATTAGATCAATGAAGGTCCAGTTTGGTAGCGCACTAAATGTCAATGAGAAACATTGTCACGAGTATCTCGCTTGCAGATCATTTAAGAAATCATCTTCAACAGGTATTCATATGCAAATGTGATGGCCACATTATTGTAATAGTAGACACGCCTATGCCTAATCAATTCACAGAATCTGTTACTGAAGTGGTAAAATTTCTTTTCTCGACACACAATAGGAATTAGTGTGCTGACAAAGATCAAAGGATTTTATTCGTTTATGGGAACTAGACAAGATGCACATATATAAAGTATATATTTGTTGGGTCTAACCTAATATAACATCGTATGCAAAAAATGGCATTAATACATTGGATGGTTAATCAGATAATTACATTTGTTTCAGGGCAAAGCTAGTGAAACGTGCTATAGTAATAGTTCTTTCTGAGGTGGCGCCATAGGAAGCACCACTACCTGGTGTGATCGGCAGCTTCATCCTTCCAGGTTGCTGGATTTATTGTCCGGTGCTTTCATGTTTTTCTTGCACACATCTTTGAACCTCAGCTCTGGTCGCCCAACTGTTCTTTTGCCAGTTGCCTGTTGAAATCTTTAGGGATGCGACCATCTTCAATGTGGCCGATATGGCCACGCCAGTGTAGTATGTGTGTATGCATGCTCTGAAAGCCAGCACGTGACAACACCTCAGACGTTTACCACTCCATTCCACAAAATACCAAGGATATGGGGCAGACACAGTAGATGGAAGGCATTGAGCCTTCATGCTTAGCACAAGTTGTCTCGCTACATACAGCAGTGTGCTGTGATAAAGGCATCATATACCACAGCTTTGATCTTCATTGTGAGTTTGGAGTTTCCCCAAACGCACAATTTCTGTGCATAAACTATTCTGTATTATAACCAGACGCGTCATATGGTCTTTGTACATGAACCCATTTTCCTAGGCTGTTAAGTAGTAGATTTATAAATATAAATAATATATTGGCTTCTGAATTAAATGGCTTTGTAATTCTCAGTTCTATCAACGTAACTTTCAATATTATTTTCTGCATTAGATTAAGACCAAATTATTGGTGGTTGAAATGAACAGTGGGCTGTCTATTGTTTAATGTGGCCTTAAAAAGGGTTAGGTTTGGTTTAGATATCCATTGATAGATATTGAAGAACATTGTCTAGGCCTATTATTCTTTATTTCAACCGAAGCAGTTAAAAGAAAGTCTCATGTTCTTTGGTAACCCATATTTTCACTACAGCTAACCATAACACAACCCTGTTTTGAGAAAAATCACATTGAGGCCATAGTAAAAACTTCCAGCTCGAAACATAATGCAGACATGGTAGCCTATATACTGCTTCAGTTTATTTTCAGACTATAAAGGGTTATAGATCACTGGCAACAGATTAGAGAAGCATGAAAAGTATCGGTCTAGACAGCATAAAAAAATGAAAGTAGGGCGTGTGTTTTTATTATTTGGTAACAGGACAAATGGAGCATTCAGTTGCAGCATTTGTTAACTTGGTCAAATTTCACACTTGTTTAGCAAGAATTTTTTATTTTGACAACATTGAATTTGTTGCTTGGACAAAGCCATCACATTCTATAGCTTAGCAAATACATCAGCTTAAGGGGAGGAGCTACATTGGATTGCTATTTTCGTTATGAATCACAGGAGTTCAATGAAATGCACATACTTGACGTACGTCAATCATAGATATGCATAATGGAGAGTTTGGTATTACATCATCGGTTGTGATAGAAACGTTCGTCATATTGGATTTTATTGTTCTTTTCAATTTCCTAAGGCTTTTTTATTTATTAATCTATCATTAGGCTACCAAATTTAAAGATTTGATTTTTGATAACATAAGTAGGTTTTTGAGATATATAATTTTAAAACTGTATTTACATGTACTTTGTTGACAGAAGACAAAAAAAAATTTAAAAGCCTCGAAGACCAGTATTGATGGAAAAGAATAACCTTTATTGGGGGGGGGGGGGGAACTGCCTATTTCCTAAAAAGAGTTGTGAGACATGGCTGCTACTGTGCCCCCTACCTATTTCTATACAGAAAAATTTCCAAAAATAAACAAAAAACCGGAATTGAATAGCTACATCATAGCTGGTATTCACATTATTGTGTAGAGGCCTACTTCCAGAATTGTAAGGAGTGGGGAAAACCAAAGATAACATTGGGAATAAAGAGGAGAAATTGAGGATTTAATGATTGTGTTAAATACTAATGACATACAGTCTGTGTCACATTCGTAAACTAACCAAGACTTTGTACATGAAATGTCTGCTTTTCACACATGGAAAGATCTAGCTGGGAACCATGAAATCTGCTAGTGGAAGAAAATGCTGATTGGGACTGAAGAATGAAAGATCTAGATCTAATGGTTGCTAGACATTTGCAGTAACCACAGTGAGAGCAGACCCAGCTGTAGACAAGACTAGTTAGTTTCTATGTAGGCTACAGAATGCATGTAATATTTATCCCATCATATAGTCAATTATGCAATCATATTTTTTAAGGGTTTTTCTTTTGTCTTATACTTCCCAGATCCAAGTAAACATCCTCAAAGCCACAGATGAAGTTTGTGATTTATGTTGAGCTGACCACCAGGCTACAGCCATTTGTTCAGCTGTCTATGTGGCTAACAGTCAGATGTCAGTATGTGCTGCTGTGTTTCACATGCATCCATGTCATAGGTCATACAATTGACTCCCTTACAGTATATAGACCACATGAAGTTTTGGCTGATGTCTGGTATACTGCTTATGTCTATTAAATGTTCTACCAGACCATATGATTGTTTCTTTTTTTTTTTAAATTGTCTCATGTATGACTGACTAAACTATCAACCCAGTTTCTTGTATGCTTGTTAACTTACTAGCAAATATTCCTGTGGCATAGGCAGGATAATACAATACTTCAACTGCTACATTTATCACTTTTAATCAAACAAATGGTGTCTGTGACTTATCCTCAAGATCCCATTGTACCATTATAATGGCCAGCAAATGTCGCACTATGGAGTAGTAATGTGTTTTTGCTTACTTAGTCGTTCCTTTTCTACCGTGAGGTTTGGAAGAGAGGGCACCAGACTATCCTATCAGCTGTCTTCTTCCTGGCCTGGTTCCATTCTAGTCCTTCAAAGATTGTCTAATGTCCTCCCAGCGGACTCTGGGGGTCTGGATCCCTGGCTCTTTGTTTCCCATGCTTGTCGTGGTAGCCGATCTCCAATTCTGCAGACATGGCCAAACCATCTTAGTTGGGACTGTTCTACTCGGGTCTGCAGGGGGTGGGATTTTAGGCCTTGACGTATCGTCTGGTTTGCGGACCATGTCTCTTCTTGTTACTTCAACCACTTTCCTCAGATACCTCATTTCTGAGGTTTGGATCTGGCTTTTGTGGGTTGTAGTCATTGCCCATGACTCGCATCCATATGTCAAGACTGGGACATAGATGGAGCGGTATACAGCCATCTTCGTTTTCTTACCAACCTCTCTTGCTGAGGAATCCTCGATTTATGGCCTGAAACAGTTTCCCAGCTGCTGCTTTTCGAGTGACCAACTCTTCTGATGCCTCCCTTTTGGTCTATAATAGCTCCGAGGTATTTAAAGTGGTCAACCTGCTCCAGGACCTGTTCTCCCAGCTTAATCTGATGTACTCTGTTCTCGTGATATTTAAGCCAGAGGGTTTCCAAGTCATCAGGTTGTTCTTATGTGTTTCTCACCGCTGTAGCAATAAGCTCCTGATATCTGGTTTTAATTTCTGGCTCTCTCGTTCCGTTTACTTAGTTTCTTGCGTGATGTTGGGCAGTTCCTAGGCTGTGAAACTCTTTCAGTTGTTCTTTTGATTGTAAGCAGGTAATGATCACTTCCAGACTCTAGCATCCCAGACATATTTGAATGAGCTCCTCCTAACTATGGCATAGTCAATCACTGACTTCTCATTCTTTGTTGGTTCACATCTAGTGTGTGCATGTATGCGCTTATGGGGGAACTTTGTTTGTAATGATCAGATTCTGCTCACTACGATATCTAAAAGTCACTTTCCATTGTCATTGAGAGTATCTTCTCCATATCTTCTGATAACTCCACCTTATCTAGCATTGTCATCCACTGTCCTCAAAGAATTCCTCCTTGACCTCTGCTCTCTCATCCTCATTTGGCCCGTACACTATGACCAGACTGACTATGGTTTCTCCTTCTTTTAGTTTACAACCATAATGCGCTCCGAGACATTTATATCCCTTGATACCATCTTTTTGGTTTTTGGCCACAGTGCAACCCACGCCCCCGTTAGCTCTTTCAGAGCCAACTATTTACAATAGATGTCCCTTTTTCGTTTCCGTTATAGCCAGGATTTCTAGTTTTGCCTTCATCTCTTCCACCAGCTCTTCTTTCCCATTTATACTTCTTCTGTTCCAGTTCGTCGCCTTTATAATCAGTCTGGTTTTCTCTCTTGTAGTTCGCATAGTCGTGATTTAAAGCAAACAGGTGATTGGCCTGTTGTGCCTTTGCATGGTGGAGGGGCTCCTCCATGCAGACAGCCCTCCTTTTTTTTCAGCCGGGCTTGGGACCAGCCTAGGCGGAGTTATGTGTTTTTGCTAAAAATGACAAATATTTTGCTGCAGAAATTGTGCACATTATACCGACGTGGAATTATGTTAGTGGATAAGTTGATACATCCTCAATTCCTTTTCTGTCCCATCCAGTTATAATAGAGGCCTTGTTTGATTAAAAATTCTGATATCATTTCATCTTCGACTTAATAACTTGTTCTTATTGTGTAAATTGGCATCTTAGCAAGAGCACTTACTCTTGAGGTGGTTAGCGAGCTCCCAGTCTGCCCATATACAGTATACCCTAACGCTGTATTATGCACTTACAAGTGGTCAACTGGAAACATTCATTACACTAGTCAACAAATTTTCTAAAGTTATTTGTACCAGAAATTAAATATACCATTTACCATTTCTTATTGATTTTGACATGCTGATTTCAAATATCATAATGAAATTCACCAATTGGCTCTGGTTTTTTTTTTTTAAATGATGAATTTACATTACAGTACTACAAATTATGTATGCTTGTTTAATTCTCTGGGGTGAACAGCTAGTCTTTCTACTTTAGCATTATAAAAATTGTGGTTACATACTCAATTGATATTTCAACATAAAATGATAGAAACAATAAAAGCATTAAAGTTGACATATCATGTTTTAAAAAGGCACATTTGAACCCATTCCGTCATTATTCAGTCGCTGTTCGAGCTCTCTTTGCTTGCTTCTTGTAGTCAATCGATGAGGTGTCTCTTGTCACAGTCATCAGCAAGCATTGAAGGGCTCCAATAGCCTTGATACCTTGTCTCCATAGCAGCAATGTCCTGGTGAAATCGTTCACCATGCTCATCACTGACCACTCCACAGTTTGACGTAAAGAAAACCAGAAAAGACATGTTGCAGCCAAGACTCATACTTCAGAAGGAGATTTTCTACAATTTCATTGCAATTATCAGATCTGTTGTTTCCAAGAAAATTGTCCACCACTGACTTGAATGCTAGCCATGCTGCTTTTTCATTGCCATGCAACACGCAAAGACACTCGTCATCATGAAGAAGTTTGCGAACCAACAAATACTCCCTCTCTTATTTTAGCTTCACTCAGTCTTGGAAATTTTCTGATGAGGTATTTGAAAGCCTCATCTGTTTTCTCCATTGCCTTGACAAAGTTTTTCATGAGACCCAGCTTAATGTGCAAGGGTGGCAACAAAATCTTGCTGGTGTCAAGTGCTGGGTTCTCAACGTTCTTACTGCCAGGCTGCAATGACTGCCTGATTGGTCAATGTCTTCTGATGTAATAGTCACTTCGCGCACGGCTATCCCACTCACAGAGAAAGCAACAGTACTTGGTGTATCCACCCTGTAGTCCAAGCAAAAGAGCGACCACTTTTAAGTCACCGCAGAGTGACCAATGATGATAATGATCGTAGTTTATCACTTCAAAAGCTGCTTAATATTTTCATAAGTTTCTTTCATATGAACTGCGTGACCAACTGGAATTGATGGTAACACATTACCATTATTCAACAAAACAGCTTTAAGACTCGTCTTGGATGAATCAATGAAAAGCCTCCACTCTTCCGGTATGTAATTGATTTTGAGGGCTGCCATTAAACCAGAAATGTTGTGACACGCAGAAAGGTCACCCTCTTTGAAAAAGAATGTAATAAGCGGCTTCTGGCGGTTCCTATACACAGAAATTGTAACATCTTCTGCCAGGAGATTCCACTGTTGCAATCTGGATCCCAAAAGTTCCGCCTTGTTCTTCGGTAAATTCAGATCTCTTACAAGATCATTCAGTTCACCTTGGGTTATTAAGTGTGGTTTAGTGGATGTACTTTGCTCAAAATCTGGGTCGCTTGAGATTGATGGTTCAGGACCACCAATGTCCTCTTCTTCATCAGTGGAAGCAGCTGAAAATGATTCTGGCACTTTGGGAACTGGTAGGTCATCGCCATGTGGTACCGGACATATTGCAGAGGGGATGTTTGGATATGCCTTTCCCATGCAAAAGTAACAGTTGTTGAGATGACCAGTGGGCTCTCTCCAAATCATTGGGACTGCAAAAGGCATAGCTTGCCTTTTGCCAGTCAACCACAGTTTAAGGTAGTAGGCTACCCACAAAAGATTTAAAAAAATAAAAATCCAACAATTTTCATTTTCATGCTTTAAATCATCGTCAACATGTTCTTGTACTAAAAATAATTCATAGAAGCTTAGAGATACTCTGGTATGATAGGAATCAGTGTTTTTCTACACACACCCCCTTGAGTGATTTGCATAGCAACCAATGTTTATAGTTGGTTACCTTGTGAATAATGACCCAACTTGAAGGTGCGTAATTGTAAAACTGCGAAATTATAATTATACTGAGGCAACAGGAGAAAGATATTTATAACTTTTCCAAGAGGAATCACTCAATGATTTCTTATGAATTTTTCAAAAGTGT